>JAUBNQ010000020.1:18513631-18529477 GCA_032353495.1 Ctenopoma kingsleyae
ATAGAGAAAGGTTGCGACAAAAAGCTGATGTGTATTTGTACAATATGTGTACATATTTGTGATACATTTTAAAAATGGGGACACAGTTCAGAAAGTAAGTGTGGAAATATGAGTTCAAGATATGAACTAACTAACAGAAATGCTAGTTTGGTCTTTTTGTGGGATAAGACAAGATTCTTTAAGATGACATGGTTAATTGGTTAAATAAAGGCAGATACACATACTGAAACCGCAATGAAATGAAACTACAGCAGTCCTCAGGTGTTTTGTTTTTTAGCTTTAGCTTTAATGTAAAAAAAATCTATAAAGAACTGTAACAGATGCATGAAGAAAGAGCAATGGGGAACTGACATATTGTGTAATGATATTTCATAGGTTTCATTGTCTCTTGGTTGGGCAATTAATTTGAGCAGGCAGAAGAATGCCCCCCCTCAGAGTGAAGCACACTGGCAATGAGAAGAGTGGAATTAATACTGAACATTAAAATTTGGAGCTTTACAGGCAGGAGAGAGGCTGTGATTAAAAGCAGCGAAGCTGTGGCTTTATCATATTATCCCTGCCCACCCTTGTACAGCCTCACCATGTTCTCTTGGTTCCAGCCGTCTTTTCATCTCTGTGCAGCTTTCAAGACATGCCAATTAACCTTTCAGCACGCTGGGTGGACATCTTGGTGTCTTTGTGGTGGCCTCCCCTTGGGCCTTTGTGTTGCCTTGTCTGTGGACAGGCACACGGGCTCCTGTCTTTGTCTGCCAGCAAATTTCTGTCTCAAAGCCCTCATTGCCTCTGTGTGTTTAATGTTTATGCATTTTACTTTTTTCCCCTTTTTTTGTGAGCCATCAGTGACCTTTTAACGCATTAACCAGGACTTTTATTGACAGCATTTTAAATTACAACAGACATAAAAGTAACAAGTTGACCTAATCATAAAACCAAATGTAATTTCTTACTTACTTCATGTAGTTAAATGTCCCTGTTTTTGAGCATGGCTGTAAATATATCTGTATCTACTATCGGGCCAGTGTTTATTAATGTCATGGTAACAACTGCCACACATCAGCCATGCCATTAAATTAATGCTCAAACACAAATCATTAGCTGTTTAATAAAACATTAAAGGTAATAAATCACACTGTGTGCTCAGAAGTGAAGGGTTAAGATCTGGGAATCTCTGCCACAGGCCGTTCATCTGTGACTGTGCATGTGAACACGTGTTTTTTCTCCTCCACACATTTTTTTTTAAGGCATGCTGTGTTTCCTGTGTGGTGAAAAACTGTGGAGGCAAAACACTCTTGTTTAGAGGGAATGGGGAATTCTCTTTTTTGTTTTGGAGTTCTATGTTTGACCTGTTGCTGGGGGCAACTGTAAACAAGGTTGCCATGGTGACTGTTGGAGAGGAAGCAAAAACATATCATGTGATTGAAGCCTACACTGCTGTGTAACAAGATCCAACGGCAAGTGCATGTCCTGCCACACAGAGAAAGAAGAGTCACACTCTTATGCTCAATATCAGAGAACTGTTTGAAACCAGCAACGCATATTTTGACCTCTGCCTCATGTAGAGTCAGGCTGTTGTTGATGTTTCCTCTGGCCTAATCAATAGCCTCAACAACTTATGCAATGCTAGTTATTCCATTATACTTTATATACGAGTGAATGTTCTGGCCAGTTTTTTTTTGTTTTTTTTTTTTGACTTTTTTTCTGGCCATAAAGTGCCTCTTTGTCAGTGCTTCCTCTGCAGTCTTGCAGTGTTTACCAGTAGTATGCTGAGCTTTCAAAGAGCCATAAAATCCTATTATAATAATTATTATATGGAAGTCACATGGTTAGTCACCCTGCAGTCAGTGTGTCGCTCTTAAAACAATACAAATGCATACATCTATCTATGAGACTAATCTGTTTTATAAAGTCAACCAGGATTAAAGAAAACATGGTCTTCAGGATCCTCCTGATGATTAATGTGCAGGGAGCTGTTTTTGAGCTGGCTCATTGTCTAACCAGGAGGGCCCATAGTGAGCAGGCTGCCTGCCTGCCTGTCGAAACTTTGTTGTGTGTCTGGTTACCATGGTTCAGCTGTGTATATTTTGCCCCCCCTTCCTCCCTCTCTTCCCCTCCTCTCTTCCCTCCCCTTCATTCCCTCCCTCTTCCCTTCACTGCTCTCCTGTAGGCTACTTTGGATGTGGTGATGAACCTCCAGTTCCACTATATTGAGAAACTGTGGCAGACCTTTTGGTATTCAACATCGCCATCTAGTGACGGAAGCACAACCATCCCCAACAGGTCAGATCACACAAACAGTACACAGAGAGCTAATGCAGAAATAAATTACCCTACAGTGTTTATAGCCTAAGAAAAACTACATCTTAAGTTTTAACAGTGTGTCAAGTCAAAATGAACATCTTTTTTTTACCTGGCTGTTTAGTTTGCAAGATGAAAGTATTAACGCATTGGGTATATGTTTGTTTTTTGTGGTGTATGTAGTGATGATGACCTGGAAGGTGTGATCCCTACAGAGAAGCTGGTAGCTTTGTGTAAATATGAACCAGTCAGACTATGGATGAGAAGCTGTGATCACATCTTGTACCAGGCTCTGGTGGAGATCCTCATCCCTGATGTCCTGCGCCCTGTACCCAGTTAGTAGTAATGTTTTTATTTTGATTCTTTTTTATAACATATCAATAAGTAGAGTAAGTGTGGATCTACAGCTAATGATTATTTGCATTATGAATTCAGTCAGGTATTTTATAAAGGGTCATTTGGTCTAAAACATATCACAGTAGTTTCCCAGAGTGTAAATTAACACATTTAAAGTCTGGGGCATATGTTTATTGACTAAATAATTTATATTATTTAGCCAATAGTTTCAACTCTGTAGGACACACTGTAACAACAAAGCAGACTGAATTTTAAAACCCATTACTTGGTGTGTGTTCTCTCTGTGGAACCAACATTCTTGGATTACCTCACTTTAAGAAATATACAATAATGAAATGATACCAGTACAGCAAAATCAAATTCTCAGTTTCTGTTTCTCGATAGTACACTGCATTAAGTTTCGTGCGTAGTGGCGATATAGATAAGCCAGTTTGTAATTCAGGCTGTTTTGTTTCTTCAGGCACTCTCACTCAGGCTATCCGTAACTTTGCCAAGAGTCTGGAAGGCTGGCTGACTAACGCCATGACCAACTTTCCTCAAGAGATTGTCCGCACCAAGGTAAGAAGGAAAAAAAAAAACCTCCTGTCCTCTTTATAATTTCTCTTATATTGTGTGGGGACATTATTTCCATTGATTGTATGAAGTGCATGTATAGTTTTTGTTCTACCTAGAGTAAGTCACAAATGACAGTCAGGTAACGGGAAGCTTAGAGTGGTGAAGTTGTTTGAACAAACTCTTACTTAGGTCAGTACTAGTAAAAACACATCACATTACTGTGTATTCTTTGGTTCTGTGTGGTGTAGGTTGCTGTGGTCAGTGCGTTTGCCCAGACTCTGAGACGTTACACCAGTCTGAACCACCTGGCCCAGGCAGCACGTGCTGTCCTCCAAAACACTTCCCAGATCAACCAGATGCTGTCAGACCTCAACCGAGTGGACTTTGCTAATGTCCAGGTAATCTTGGCCATCTGCTCCCTAATTCATCTGCAGTCAAAACTTCACGTTACAGTGTCAAACGTTTGTGTTCAGGAAGGACAAGGTGCAGTCTGTGTCCCCGTGCTGAATGTGACTGGTGGGGTCTGTTGTGTGTAACAGGAGCAGGCGTCATGGGTGTGTCAGTGCGACGAGAGTGTGGTTCAGCGTCTGGAGCAGGACTTTAAAGTCACCCTGCAGCAGCAGAGCTCTCTGGACCAGTGGGCTACCTGGCTCGACAATGTGGTCTCTCAAGTCCTGAAACCTCACCAGGGCAGCCCGAGCTTCCCTAAAGCTGCACGCCAGTTTCTGCTCAAATGGTCTTTCTACAGGTAACAGAAACACTGAAACGGTTTACACTTTCTTTAAAGAAGCACAAACCCTCGTTAAAATGTAGTTGTTTTTGACAGTTATGATTTAAAAGTTTTGTTGAGCTGAATCCTGAGGTTCTTTTTAAACTGTGATGTAGTAGACCTGATTTGGGGATTATTACATATGTGGTGTCGACCTTAACTGTAAAATTCAGTAACGATACATGACTTTATAGATTATCGCTCTGCTCTTCTCTCTCACTCCTTTGTGTAGCTCCATGGTGATCAGAGACCTGACTCTGCGTAGTGCAGCCAGTTTTGGCTCTTTCCACCTGATCCGACTTCTTTATGATGAGTACATGTTTTACCTGGTGGAGCACCGTGTGGCTCAGGCCACAGGAGAAACTCCTATTGCCGTCATGGGAGAGGTAAGAAAGAAGATATTTGATACTTCTCATGTGGCTCATTAAAATACTTTAAATGATGAAAATGATGTGTTTTCATCTTTTAAATTACAGTTCAGTGATCTGAGCTCCATGATGCCATCACTAATGGAAAAAGGTAATTCTTTATAGTCTAGTAATGTTCCAGCTCACTGGCCTATTTATTTCTACACTTATTAAGTCAGTTGCTATAATTCTCCTTCTCCTTCTCAACAAGAACAAAACTACGTGTTAGTCTGAACATTTCTGTGAAATTAAAGATTTGTCTTTAGAAGCAGCTGGTGGGCTTCTGTAATGACACCAACAAATGTAGGAAAGTCAAAGTACTTAGAGATGGACTAGTCTTGGGTAGTGCTTCTACATATGACAGTAACATAGGACTGCAACAACCTTTTTTTGTTGATTAATCTGTCATTTTTTTATTGTGATGTGTCATAAAATGGTGAAAGGGTGCCTTCAAATAGCTTGTTGTTGTAGCTTCTCCAATAAACATATACATATATTAACAATGACTAAAGGTAGAAGAAACAGCAAATCCTAAAAGTAAAACAAAAATCTTCACCGAATTCAATTTAGGTATTTTTTGCCCAACAATTAATTATATTAAATAATTTGTCTTGCCAGTTGTTGTATATTGTGTTTTTGTGGCTGTGCAAAACAGCAATTTGTTTCAGTTTACATTACTACACATGATTAGCATAACGCACCAGTATCTAACAAACTTAGCGGGGGAAGTTGCATTGTGGGTAATATAGGTGCCAGGTTTTTAAAAAAAGAAGAAACATCCATGGAATAAAAACAAGCTGTTCAGGGTGAATCTGACAATATTATAAAATGTGTTAGTACTTAGTCACTGTTAATATATAATATTATGACTGGCTTTACTGTCACAAATGTAAGAACACGCATAATTTAAAAGGTAACACTCGCTCCCTCCCTCCGCCACTAGATACGTCCTTCTCAGATGAGATGAGCGACCTGGGCAGTGATGCTGATGCGTCCAGAGGGCCTACTGAACCAGCTGTAAAGAGAGAGAGGATTGAAATGAGCCACCCTCTGCAGGAGATGTGAGTCCAGATCGAGAGCCACGAGGACCAGCATCGCTCCCTCAAAAGGTGATCCTAAAGTGCCTACGGGGCATTTAGGTACACTGCGGCTTCTGGGCCAAGTCTCCTTCTGCAGTCAGTGTGTGCAATGTATATAGTGAAGAGTAGCATCGTCAGCCCTCCCCTCACTAGCGTTTTGTAAAGACGGTGAGCTTTCTTCCAGGAAGTGCACGTCTTATTTTTTACTCAAAGGGGTGTAACACAGGTCTAATTTTCTTTTTCAATGTTTTGTTGCAACTGTGAATGATTTTGTGCAGTACCATTTTATTGGATGTGGTGGTGTGTGGTGTTTGTGATTCTTATTTTTCAGATTTTAACTAGCTGTGCCATAGTGTCATTTGAGTGCCTTAGATTGCTAATTTTGAAACCACCACTACAGATGTCTATCTGTCCTCAGCTGTGCCTCTACCGCAGTATGAATGTATTCTCTCCAAACCTCAGACATTCAAAGCACCTTTAACATGGATTAGGTGAAGGTGTGTACTCCTTGTTGCCTCTGCTGCAACTTGCAGCCAACACATGGGAAAAAATAAAATAAATTTACAACAAACATGCAACTTATTACCCAAAGGACCTTTTCCCTCAGTCATTCCCACCAGCTTGGCCACAGTCGTGTCTGTCTGTCAGGCAGCAGGGCTTCATAGTCTCTCAGTAGTCAGTAAGGCAGGGAATAGTCTATTACCTTGGCTGTGTAAGAAGTTGGTTTGTTTACCTCAATAGATTTCTATGCTGTGCTCCGTTGAGCTCAGATGACATGAGGCAAGTATTAAAGATGTAGCCAGTGTTGCAGTTTGTATCTCCCACTCCCGTTTCCTTTCACATAGACAATTCTCCACATCCTGTGATGCTCCTGTGTGTGCTGTTAGGACTCATTCAGAAAGAGAGCTGTGGTGGTTTCCTCAGCTGCCACAGAATTAGGAACAGGTCCAGAGTAATCTACTTGGTGGAGATGGGATGTTTAAACTTAAACTGGAATGTGGTGTGTGTCATTGAGCCTCTTTCCTGATTAAAAAAAAACTGGTTGTACATTTCATTTATAGATCAATACAACTTAAAGCTTTGGACCTGTGAAACCAAAATCCTTACACAAGAATAGGATCTCGTTGGCATCTGAGCCGGCACACGCTCCCCGACTTCAGATACTTTGACCTCATGCTGTTACTCAAATAGTCTTATGTTCTGTTTGAATTAGATAGAAAAGTACAGTGTGTTATTTGGAGATTTTGTCCAGAATAAATTATATATTATATATCTATATAATGTAGAAAGTGTGTGCTCCGTGGTCTTTGCCTAATCTCTCTCCTCACACTGTACTTGGTTGGTCACGTATCAGAAAACTTGGATGTGTAATTGATTAGACTGGTGTGTGTGATAAATTTGTTTCCAATCTCAGTTGTTAAGTGTAAGAAATTCAATTATTCCTGTGGTGCTATTTGCACCTGAGTAAGCTATTAAACTGTCAGAAGAGAAATTTCTATTTATATGAACTGTTCTGATTTGATTGACATCAGCTTTGTGTTGAAATTGGTTTGGTTGATTTATTTTTTCCTCCTCCCCTCAGATGACTTTGTTGTAGCGATGAATCCTTGAGTTATTTAAGGCTTTTTGTAACTTGTGCCTGTCACAGTAATTTGCCTTCAAGTGCTTTGGAAAAAAAGTAATTTCTATGTGTACTTTGTAATGTTTTGTAAGGCTGTTTTAGATTTTTGCCGGAGGATTATTTTTTATTGAACTAGATTTGGTTCTTACAAGTATACTGAACCCTTATTTTTGTGTATTTTTAAACCTGTTCTTGACTACACTTTCACTAGCCTAAGGACAGATGATGGTCTGTAATAAATGCATAGTTCAGCTGTATTTTGTACTTGGTCACAATGTGTAAATAAATTGGTGTAAACCAAAAAGGCTTGAGTACATTTATTTTTATCAAACATCACAAAACCTCTATTTGGAACAAACAGCAGATTTACAAACACTTCTAGATCTTTGTCCACCGATGACTCCCTCAAACCTATAGGATGTAGGAAGATACATATTTACATAATTTAAAAATCCTAGTTTCCATGGCAACTCAGCTTTAGACAGTAATATTCTTAACTTAATTGTACACTTTTTCCTATAATTTCAGAAATGCTCCGACACTGAGCTTACTTTGCAGTGTCTTCATACAAAGGCACACAGAACATGATCAGCGGAGGTTGAATAGAAAAAAAAAAGGCAGAATGACAGCGCACGACACACGACTTAAATTAGAGGAAATAAAGAAAAAAAGGCTTGGTCCTAAAACAGTAGGACACTGTCAGAAGTAAGTGCACATTGTCCTTCAAGGCTGAGCTGAAAGTCTGAGTGAAGGAGTCTCGTCTTCAGTTTTACCTCTTAGCAAAAATCATCTCTTCCCCTCCTCCGCAGTTGCCCCTTCGATTCAGATGCTGAAAAAGTGCAAAAGTCTCTGGACCTCCAGTGATGGTCCGTTCTGGCAGTCCTTTTAACATGATTCACAAGGAGCAGCCCGCCATGTACTTCCCTGTGAAAGATTAAATAGACGAATTTACTGGTAAAACATGTTGACGGTTTATAATTTATCTATAAGCATATTAATAAAGTAGTTATTAACCATGGATAAAGCCATTAGTAACAACATTGTAAAGCGTGTCTTATATTAATAATTATTTTATCTAATCAGTCCAAAGTATTTTTGGAATTTACAGTAGTTTAAAACGACAAAAACTGAAATTTCAGAAGATGCAAACAAAAGTTTGACAAGCTAAAATGACAGCATTTAACTTAATGTCAGTTGACTAAATTACATTAAATGACTGTTTCAGCAAGTTATTTTAATATGACTCGACTGTTAGAAATTTATCATCGTAATTGTTAACCCCACATTTTAATTTGATATTAGAATGTAAAATAAACATTCACTTTAAAGATACAGAAATAACTTGTTGCTGATGTTTTAATGAAGCGTGATTCTCCACCGAAGTAAAACAAAAAAAGTGAGTGTGTTATGAGCATCACCTGTTGCGAATCTCTTCTTGACCAGCGACATGCGGTACCGGCTTCCCACCAGCTCCACATCCATGCCTGACAGCGAAGCCCCGGAGCCCACAAACTGGACCGCCAGACTGGGTGGAGGACCGCGGGGAACCTCCAGGCACTGCCAGCTGGCACACAGGGTCCCTGAGCCTGGGACACCGCAAACAGATACAAACAGGACAAAATTAATTCACATAATATAAAAGTGATGGTTTTCAATGTTGAGAAAATTGTCAACTCGTTTATTTAGAAGTAGAATTATCATTAACAAGACCAGTGCTTCAACAACAGCAGCCTCAAACTACAGACCCCTCAGCCAAACAGTGTAATTTTCATTTTGGTACAAAATGTGACAAATGTGGGACACAGAAGAACTTTTAAACATTAATTTGACACAATACACTAGCAGACAGACATTAACTGCACAGACTACAACCAGAGCCAGCTGTAAAACACAGGTTTCTCATCTTTACAACTACACCACGTGGTAATTAGTTAGCAAGCCCGCAGAGACATCTACATGCACCGCTACAAGAAATGGAGGAATGTTTTTTATGTCTATTTTCTGCAACTCCAAGTACTGTAGTACAAATGCCAACAAAGAAGAGGAAAGACCAAAGCAAAACACTGTAAATTCTCCGACTTATACAATTTTACATGGCCATTACAGACGCTGTGTTTTTACAGTGATATTAATTCCATGTAGAGAGCACATCTATTGAGGGGTACACGGCCGGATATTGCTTTGGGAATATGCTGGAACCTATGGTCCATGTAAAAAAAACAAAAACAAAACTTGGTTGAAAAGTGAAAATTACTTTTAAGTTTAACAGAGGTTTTAATCAAATTTCAAAGATTACATTTCACTGTAGTTCAGAGCTGCAGCAATTTGTAGATTAATCCATTAGTTAATTGACAGACATTATTTGTGTAAAGCAGCACTTTCAGCTTGTTAATAATAAAGCAACAGGCCTTATGCTGGGAAAAGGGACGTGACCTTTCAATGCTTTTGTAATCGACTCATAAACCAGAGAAGTCCTCTTAACTATAGAGCTTTTCAGCCTTTAACATCCCATCCATCACTGTAAGCTATGAATAGTCTCTTTTTCTCTGTTCTCCAACCCTGTAGCTTCACACCGAGGTAATAATATATCATTAAATGAAACAAGGAATAAAATTTTAAAAAAAAAGAAAATGTCTTTTGGATGGATGTCTGGTACAAAGATTCTCACAGGTGAAGGGAACCTTGAATCTTAATTTGATTTAATTCTACATTTCATCTAATATTAGACCCACAAAAGTCTTCTTCTATTACATGGCCTCTATTATCCGTGCATCATTAAGGTAATTAAATATGAACAATGATCAACTTGACACAGAATAAAAGTGCTTGTCTTCATATCAGTTCAGTATTCAGAGGCACTTCCACTCTCTCATTTTGTTCACCTCAGCCAGGCAGAGAGCAGCTGCCACGTTCAAATGCTAATGCCGTAGTTAAAAAGTAAATGATATGCCTTCAGCTTTTCTTTTTTTTTTAAAGGAGAAGGATGTGGAATGCAAAGATCTGTTCACGTAACTCTTAATTACTCATTTCTACATTTGCCTAACGTGATACAGACAAGTGAACCGGACAAGAAGCAATGAAGCAGAGACTTCTGGCTCTAATTTTAATGAGAAGGCAAATACGACACAAAACAGGCTGAGACTCTACATACTGAGGTGTGTGTGTGTGTGTAAGTTTCCCTCTTCTTGCTTCCAAATGAACATTTCCTAAAAGCGAGGAGGTGAGAAGAGAGAAGCGGCAGCAGAGTTCTGACCTTTGCTGTGATTGGTCGGGGAAAGGTTGGGGAGTTTCCACAGCAGCCGTCGTTCTTCAGCGTTCCTGCCGAGACAAATGAAACGTCAGCGAGGTCTTATCTCGCCGCTTCACACCCCCGTTTTACTTCAAATGACTAATTATGCATCACCGTCACCCTCACGCTACCAGTGGGCAGTGGAAGCAACTTAGTACATTATTTACTACTAGTACGTTATTCTATAATGTCTTTTTTCACAAATATAGGAATTGAAGCAAATAAACTGAAATTCTACTTAAATCTTGATTTCCTTTAAAATATGTCCTGCTCTCCACCACAATCATGTGAGTCTTATGTCTTATGTCTTGTTACGGCTACTCTGACATCCATAACAGCCTACATGGTTAGTCTATGATTCTCGCTGTGCATCACAATAATCTTCATTGCATTTATTAAGGAAATAACAGACTCCTGCTAAACCAGTTACAGGTGACAGAAACTGTTCATTATTCCCCCACCACCTCACAGTCAGTGCTCACCAGGAGGCAGGCGGCTGGCACTGCAGGTCTGTGGCAGTGTGGTCCAAAGGAAGCAGCACCTGGACTGCGGTTAGTTGGGTGGAGGGCGCTGTGGCGGGGCAGCAGTGATAATCCAAGGACACCCGGGTCACTGTACCACTTCGCTGACACTCTGCCGACAGCAGGAGTGGAGCCCGACCTGGGTCCTGAGACGACACCTGAGCAAAGACGAAGATTTCTTAAGTTTAATGGAGCCTACGACTGACAGAAGAAGAGAGCAGAGCAAGTTTGGTTTCATTTTAGGATTATATAAAATTAACCATTGAATAAGCAAACTGAAGATATGCTTTTAGAATATCTGGCATCACATTATTCTATTTTCACCAAACTACAGAATTTGGTAATTAGGTTAATAAAACACAGCCAGAGCACAGAAGATCAGCTACAGACATGTAAAATTTGGAAAATAATAAATTAATTATTATAATTCCTTCAGCGTCCATGAACCTCCAAACCTTTAAAAACATGAATTCTTAATTTAATTAAATTAACTGATGGAAAAATTGTGCGAAAGATGACAGAAGGGTTAGAAATTGATGATTCATTTCAAACACCAACCTGATACTTGAGTAGGCCGACGTTGTAGTAAGAGGCCTGAGGGTTGAGTTCAGCTTCTCTCTGCAGGTAGAGCTGCAGAGCCTGCATGTTAAACCAAAAGTCTCTGGTGTCTGGATCACTCTGAGACGGATCACTGACAAGATACAGAGGCAACAATATGGTAAAGATAGCATACAGGAATAGACAGGTTTGTAATGCAAAACACAGAGGACAGCTGACCTGTAGAGCAGCTTCTGATTTGGCAGGAAGTGATCGATCCGTGAGATGTTGACCAGCCTGAAGCTGAGGACAGGAACGTTGGGGTTGGCTGTGAAAATCCTGATGATGCCTGCAGGGAAGGACATCGTCAGGTCGCCTGTGATCTTCACCAGACAGCTGAATAAAGAAGAAAACACACAGACCAGGTTAAATGAATACGTTTTCTTTTCGTATCATTAAGTAATCATGGTAGATGTCAGTAGCAACTGAAAATATAACAGCATTGAACTATTTTTGTAAAAAGTGGCACCATGCTGACCGGTTGTGTTGTCCACCTTTGAAGTAGGCATTGATATACTCTGTAATGGCTGCTGCCACAGGCCAGGCTTCCTGTGTACTGAGAGAAATGGGACTGGGACCTCTCGACAGGTGCACTGTGGGCAACAAATGCATAAATAAACCGAGTAAGGTCTTTAACATTAATCATGTGTTGTTTAAATGCATTTTTTGACATTTTGTATGTATACTTACCTTCTTGCAGAGAGTTGCATGAAAGAAACAATACCAGTCCCATGTCTGTTAATTAAATATGCAGCAACTGCCAGCAGACGATTAGCTTAGCTTAGCATAAAGACTGGAAACAGAGGGAAACAACTAGCCTGTTCAAAGCTTAGTCAACCATTTTCAAGTTGCAGCTTCATATTTAGCACACGGACATGAGAGTGGCACCAATCTCTTTATCCAACTCTTGACAGGAAAGTGAAGTACATTTCTTTTCAGTGCTGAGGCTGAGGCTTACACTGTCTTTGGTGGTCCTGGCGCTGGTAGGGTAGTGGTGAAGCTTGCCCCGCTCTAGCAGGGCTGGGGGCTTGGTTCTGCCCCCCCCATTCACTGTCCCTGGCCTGGGGCCCCCACTCACTTGGACTAGAGGAGGAGGAGGAGGTGGTGAGGGGAGGGCTGGGCTCCGGCAGCGGGGACGAACACAGGGATCGAGACTGAAGCACACAAGGACACGCTGGGTCTATATTAGCACTTTAAATTTTAGTTTTGGTTTAATTTTTTTTTTTTACATTAGCTGCTGCCTAGGTAGCTGCTACGCTTTTTAGTTTTCACCAAAGTAAACATTAGAATATAATACAACAGCCACAATAATCATCAACATATATACTTATATTTCATTAGGCATACATAAAGAATGATAACTTCCATATTTTTATACTCTTCTTTTTCCTTTTCCCCCTTTTGTTCACTCAAAAATCCATATTATTAAGATAATATGAGTAAATTAGATGAGCTGCGCTTTTAATTTATATATGATACTCACTCTCTCAGAGCCGCTAAGTCGGCCTGAAGTCTTCTTGGCCCGGGTTGCTCTCTGAGGAGCAGCTGTGACTGCTTCAGCTGCGTCCTGTCTGAAGTTATGCTTGGACCCTTACAAGGACAAAAAAAAACACACACACAAGTTGATTCAAAGTCGATCTGCATTACACACTGAAACAGAAGTATAAGAGAAGAAGTACTCGAAAAGAGCTTGTATATTGCTTGGTTAAAGCTATTATTTGAGCCTTTACCATCAATTGCTAAGAATATGAGAATGAAAGGTATCAGTACCTTTGTGGGAGCTGACGCTGCAGGATACCTGAGTGTTCAGATCCAGACAGTCTTGGTCTTTGTCTGTTGAAAAACACAAATCCTCCTGTGGGCCTGAATGCCTTGTGAGTGGAGGAGCGTTCCTGCGGGGCTCACTTTCTGATGATCTGTGTTTCCTTCTCTCTCCTCCTCCTCCTCCGTCTCCTTTTCCTCCTCCTTCCTGTGTTTTGGAGCTGCTCAGCACCCCAGACGCACTCTCACTAAACGGGTTGTGGACAGAGTTCCAGTGCATCAGCTCCTTCTTTGGCTGACCTGTGGGTAAAGAGCTTGAATTAGCACTGAGTCCCAGCCTACTGCTGTTGGCAGAGCCACTACTGCTGCTGGTGCTGGTGCTGTGCGGAGGGATTAATCCAGCTGCTGCAGTCAGAGATGACTGGTGCGTTGGACTGCCGATCATCGTTATTGCAAACGGGTCATCAGACGTAACAGGAGGTGGGAGGCTGCGGTCTCGTTTCCTGTCTCTGTCTTTACGATTGGTGGAGGATGATGAGGAGGAGGATGAAGTTGGGAGTGTTTGAGTGTCAGCAAGAGTGACGGAGAATGGGTCCCCTCTAACCTCCCTTCCCCTGCCCTCTTGGGCTGGACGAGGCGGCGGGCGCGCCCAGGTGTCAGACAGGTTTAAGGTCTCCTGGGTGACAGTCCTCTCAAACGCAGCAAGAAAGGGGTCCTCGGGGGGGATGTGTTTACAGTTCCACACCGACGACTCAATCTCAGATGGCTGAAGGGACTGAGAGAAAGCAGGGAACCGCATTGATGAGGGGTCTACTACTTGGGGGACACGAGAGGAACGTGGCTGGGCAACAGACCAGGTGCTGGCAGGGTCGTCCTGCGGGTGAGGGCTGCGACCAGAGGAGGGGTCATGAAAAGCAGAAAGGAAAGGGTCTGCAGGTCGCCCCACTGTTTGGTCCTTACTCTGTGACACAGGAGGCCATGCTGCCCATCCCACAGGCTCAGGGGAGGGCCCAAGGGGCTGATGGGAAGGTGAGTCCAGACCAGAGTCTTCGACATTCTCCGGGGAGGATGAATCAGATGAAAAAGCAGCATCTGACACACAAACATTAAACAAATGAAAGAATATGAATATAGTAAATCAGAGGTTATCAACTGCAGCTGTGCTGGCACAAGTATAAAGTATAGGCAGACTTTTCATATCACGCAGACTAGACATTTGCATACATACTGTAGATTTACATCCCAAAAACAGGTGCTCCACATTAATGGGGCAAGTACCAAAAAAGAAGGAACGTCTGCAAGAAATCTGCATCTCTGTGGTTTCCTGTCTTTATCTGGGGAAGACTAGGTACTCTCCTCCTGACTTGTACTGTAAAGCTGTTAAGATTTGCTGCTCCTTTAATAAGTATAAAACATATGGACTTCGCTGCAACTAAGTGATGTATGTCGAACGCCATCTTGACAGTGGCTCATGACCTATTCACTCTCTATGCATGGACAATTATTTTTGGTTCGTGTTTTGTTTTTAATCATCCGTTTGTCTTTTGTTTGCGTTTTTGTTCAGAAAAAATTAATTAAAAGAGACATTAATTAATCAAACTAATCAAGAGAGAGTGAGCGACAACATACAGACAAGCTACAGACTTCTGTTCTACTTTATGTATTTCAGATTTCACTCTTGTGAGAGACATGGATGAGGACTAGCTTATAAGTTTGTTGTAAGAAACAGAAAATGTTCTTATATTCAGGCTCATTTTTTATTTGCACCAATACAAACAAAAAAAGAGACTTAAATGTTAAATATTTTTTTCTTAAATTAAGTTTTAAAATAAGAACTTCTTACATTCAGAGGCACCAAAAGCACTCTGCTCTCTGAGTTGCTCCCGACCATCAAAGCTTTTGGACTTGAACGCTGATTCTAGCGGTGGTCCAAAGAGACTGTCTGAGCCAGATGCTGTTGAGCTCAACCTGATGGAGAGCACGGAAGAAAGGAAAGAAAAAAATCAAATCAAATCAGGGAGAGCGAGGCAGTGATGGAAAATGAGGAGGAAGATTAATGTGAGGGATCGGAAGTGAGAACAGAAGTGTGGTTACACCCACAGAGAGTAGTGGAAATTTAAGGACTGTGAAGGATAAAGAAGTGCTGAAGGGGTACTAAACGAGTGGCTCACACAACCACAACCAGAATCCCCACAGTCATTTCTGTTAAGGAATAAATCTCTCATGATACCGGAGAGTTTGCGCTGGCATTAACAGGTTTTATTGTAGCAGTCAGGCTTATTTAAAGTACCTTGAAAAGCCCATACATACACAAGAGTGTAAATAGTGGTTTAAACTCATGATGGAGCTTGATAGTGTAAATAAAGTTAAAATATTAGTTTATTGTTGGATTTATACTGTCACTGTTATTCGTTAGTAATGTAATTTTTAGTTTAGTTTTATTTTAATGACATTTGGACCAGTGATGTTGTCAGAGTAGCAGGGGACTGTAGGAGAGTCTTTGTTTGTTTGTGTTTATTAATGTACAATATTGATGTTTATTATTTTAAAATGATATTTTATATTATTACAATTGTGTTTTCATTGTCGTTCGTT
>JAUBNQ010000020.1:18532809-18550966 GCA_032353495.1 Ctenopoma kingsleyae
CAACCAACAGAAAATTCTCCCGAGCTGGATTTAATGAATCAAAATTAATTTAATCATTAAGTAAAAATACCAATATTGTGCTGATTACAGCTTCAGAAATAAGAAGAGTTGCTCATAGTTTTAAAATATTTGAGTGGTAAAAGCAAATGAGGTAAAAAGGTGCCAAATGAATTACAATAAAGATCCGTAAAGCTCACACATAATCAATGGCTTAAACTCCAAAATTATTAATATAATAACATGAGTAGAAAAGGATATCATTCTGGGTGCTGTCGGCTCGGATGACAAATCCCTCGTCATCTACTTCCAGGGGTGAGTTCTATATGGAGAGGAACACGTGTTCACGCACACAGCAGCTGGGTCAGACAAACAGCACGACAGCCACAAATCTGACACAGAAGTGCTTTGTCACACCGTGTAACGTAGCACTGCAACCTGCAAATACTACCGGGAGCTTTGTGTTAGGGTGCGTAAGTGGATAAATAGATCCAGAGGCGCAAGTCTGACTCGTGAGTAACCATCTTATTACCAAGAGGTCAAATAAAGCTGCTTTCCGCTTTGATTTAAATCACTCAATCAAGACAGGATGACTGGAAGTGCAGGTATACGATCATTGAAACAAGGCACGAGGAAATCCAGACGTAAGAGGAGGAGGAGCTCTTATTTTTAGACTGAGTGTGGACTCACAAGGATGATATTTAATTAGATATGATTACTGTTGTTAAACTACTCAACGTCTTAAATATCACATTCACAGACAGGTCTGATGGTCTGAATTATCATAATAACAAAAGTGTTTATCCAGAACCGGATTTAGCTTTTGTCTGTGCCACAGGGCTCCACTGTTGTCCACTAACTATTGAAAACACATCACTGTTGTACTTGGTGACGCGTTTCTTTGTATGGAAAATATGGGCGCTATAGTTTATCTACAAACAGCTCCGCAGACTAATAATAGTGATGACTTTCACAGCCTCCGGAGAGTAGTTCCTGTAAGGCTGAGGTCGTCCTGTGCAGTCGGTTTTGTTCTTTTCATGTGATTAGTTGACAATAAGAAAGATATTTAAAATCGTGACTTTATCTTTTAAGAGGATATGAGTAAGTGCAGCAACAACCATAATCACTGATTTTTTAGATTTCATTTTTTAGCCACTTCTACTTCTTTTTTTGAATGTATTTTTGGTTTATACAGTTTTCAAACTCACTACCATGTTGAGCCTCACTGCTTTCGTCTCCCCTTTCAGGATCAACAGGCATTTCCTTACATAAACTGTGATTATCCGGACTGTTCTCGGAAGAATAATAAGATATTTTTCAGTGGAAGACGAATAAATAGTAGACATAATAACTGTCACATGGCCAGAAACATGACCACAAAAAGATGATCATTTTGTCTACTTTAATAGTTACTACTATAATCTGTTATAAAGATGAATATTTAGTTTCTGTCTCTATTCTCTTAGGCAACATTTAAAGTGACCTCTGCTAATGTTACTTGTCCCTGTCACAGCAGTCAGAAACTACAGGACCTTCAAAGTGAAAAAGAGCAGCAGTAGCTCTGTGAACTGCCATTTCCCTCTCTTCTTCCAAAATCACTTTGTTAGATGGCTTTCTGGCAGCGTCCGCAGCCCTTTCAAGCACAAATACACACACACACACGTACTCTGTGTCTCGCTCGCCTGCAGAAACATACACAAACACACCCTCTTTTACACAGTCACGCACTTCCTCTCAGAAACATCTTCTCAGAAGTACTGGAATAATCCCGGGAAACCCCACACTCATAACTACCATGCACACATGATCACCTGCTCCCCTTGATACACACACACACACAAACTTCCATCATACTGTGAATGTTTTCAATAAGCAAAGATAACTGCAGTTTTAAGAGTCAGACTGAACTGATGAGAGCTTTAGTGTTTGTATATTCCGACTACTCACCGGTGCCTCTGTCACAGCTGAATCCCTGCAAATATAAAAAACACATTCATATGTTTTGTTTACGTTGCTGAGTAGCAGCTCAGACTGAAGCTAGCAGCAAAAGAATGAAGTTCAAGATTCAGCTTCCAAAGATCTGTGGCCTGTACCATGAAGCCAGATTACTGACAAATAATAGAGAGCAACAGATACGTTTTGCTGGTTTGTTGGTTTGTTTTGCTGCCCCAGGCCTCTTTAAAAACGGCTTACTGACAGTGTCAATGTTTTAAACTCTCATGACTGCAAGACTTTTAGATGGTTATAGGAATAAGGGCTATGTTTTTGGCAGCAGAAACTAACATTACTTTCAACTTTCAAACTACACCATGAAGACACCAGTACACTCAGTGAAAAGGTTACTGAAAAGCACACGTTACAAGAAGATTTCCATGTCACTGAATATCCACTGGAGCGTAGATACATCCACCATTAGGAACTGGAGTCTACCTATTGTAAACAGTCCTCAAAAACTCAGTGACCATGCAAGAAGGGAGTTAGTGATGGAGGCCATCATGACCTACGACTCCTCTGAAGGAGTTTTATGTTTCTGCAGCTGAAATGGGAGAGACTGTGTTGACAAAAACTGTAGCCTGGGTTCTTCACCTGTTGAGGTTTTACGTATGAGAAAGTCACTCTCTCTAGTTTATCCACTTTTTCTATTAAAGTGATCATATTCTTTACATTACAATTTGTTTCTGCTGCAGCTATAACCACTTTTAGTCATGTCTGAAGATTCTCAGTCATCCAGGTGAAGTTGACACTTTTAATCATATTAAGTACTTTCATCTTTCTGATAAGATTATTTAAAATTAACAACTCTTTTTCACATTAGTGCCAGACAGATAAACCCAGAGTTGATAACCATCTTTGTGATACCTGTGATTTAGGAGGGCCTATGTTAGGCTGACTCAGCCCCAACAGAATAAGACTAAGCTGAACAGGCTTCATGATACAGGCGCCAGCGGCTTCACGTTTGTTTCAGTGTGTGTGTACATTTACGTGTGCACACACTCACGTAGAGTCTGGCTCCTTGTCTCGCCTGCCCAGGCCAGGAATCCTGAAGGCTTTTGCCCGACTTTTCTTTCCACCTTCAGGTGCCAAAGCTGTCATGTACTCCTCAAAACCAGCTAGAGCTGCAGGAAGTTTGACATAAATGGAAAAACAAAACAAACACACATTTTGTTGGAGCATTCACTCACCGTTGTATTTTGTCACTATGAATTCTTCCACCTACACAATATGATTTTGAGCGTGGGCGTCTTCATATTTTTATTGTTATGTAACTGCTGAAGTCAGGCTTATTCTTTTATTTCCATCTAACAGGAAAGGAAAGTCAAAATTCATCATCATCATTGTAAATTTCTGTACCTGGCCTGTCTTTGCCTGTGCCCTTCTGCTCTGCAAATTTCTGGATGAGGTTATCGATGCCAATGTTTTCCACATTCTGCTTAAATTCCTCGTGGACCTGAAGCAGAGAAGAACAGAATAATTATTTGATGTTTAATAAAATATTTCACATCATGTGAAAACTGTTGTTTCTGTTATCAAAGCAATAGTTAACAATATTGTAAAAGGTGTAACAATGCATGTAGTGTTATTAAATGTCTGCCTTTAATGTGTCGAAATGTGGTGCCACTGAATAATAGGTTTTACGTAGTTCTTGGCTGTAGCCCTAGTGGATCCCACAACTTTTAACTGTAAGTGTTGATTATAATTCACAGAAATGCTAAAATCTTCTCCTCTTGCGTTTCTCAGCGCACTATGGTTTATAAGCAAACACCCGCTCCCTGTCAAACATTATCAAATGTGTGACAAAAGTAACAGTTTGAAAATACAAATTCTGTCCAGCTGACAAGTGATTTGAGATGGTACAAAGTACCATTAAAGAGCTTTAACTAAAAAACCAAAATAAATAAATATAGCCATGTTGTGACAATATATCAGCTCTAGTGTTTTCCTCAGAGCAGGATTCAGTGTGAACGTACTTGCCCCACCTGGACATGGGTGTCTTCTATAGAGTGGGAGTAACCTTTGATCAGCTGTTTCATCTGCCGCAGGTGAGCCTCCTCAATTCCCTGAAACTTCTACTCACATAAAAACACGTATACACCATAAAACACACGTCCACACACACACCACACACAAACGCAGCATGACAAAGATTCAGACAATCAGACAAAAAAAAATGAATCTGAGAACATAAAATCTTTTAAGTTCACATTTATCCAATAAAGTGAAACCAGGCTCTGAGGAAGGTCTGAGGTTCAGAGACAGCTTCACCGAGGCAGTCAGCCTGCACAAGAGGCTCTGAGCTGCCAGGTTGTTAAACTAATGATAATTCAAGAGGATTTAGTATTTAAGTTTGATCCAACTCTTTATCCAGCCAGCTCATTTGTTGCTGTCTGGTTCAGGGGAATTGCCTTGATATAGTGGATTTGGCTTCTGTTCTGTGCCAGTTCCCTTTCTCCAATTAAATAAGTGAAATCTGGGTACAGAAAGCAAAACTAAAACCTTCTCTTCTCTCTTCACAATTGGGGTCAATCTTCAACAGGGTACTTCATTCCCATCTGCCCTGTGTCACAGCACATTCTTTCACCTTGATAAGTCTGCAAAAAGAAACCTCTTTCTTCCTTAAACTCTATGGTGCTTTAACACCTAACCTGTGTGTCCGTTTAATCCAGGGATGGCGTGAACTGCCAACTGAACCACAAAAGAAAATTGCAATTATTTTAATAATAATTAACCATTTAAGACACTTTTAGGAGAAAAAAATGCTGAAATGCTCTGTAGTAGCTTTGTAAATGTGAGAATTCGCTGTTTTCTGTGTTTGTATCATTGTTAACTGAATGTTTCTGGATTTTGGACAAACCAAAGATATTTATTTATGTCACCAGGTACTCTGATATGGTGGGTAAAGTTTTAATTATATAAACAATTAGAGAGCACATTAACTGAAAATGAAAATAATAATTAGACACAGCCATATACTAAAGCAAATAAAGGACTATGTGACAGGAAGTCTGTGATTTCAGCCTACACTAAAAAGCTACTACTAAATACAATTGCTGATTATGAACTGTAATAAAAAAAAGTACCAAAAAAATCTAATCAGTTCATTCTTGTGTCCAAGTGGACATTTGTGCAAAATTTAAAGAAATTCCCTGAAGGCATTTCTGAGATATCATGTTCACAATAATGGGACGAACAACCTAAAACCTAAAATCATAATGACTACAGTCACAGCTGTCGCCTGCACTGAGGCATAAATATGAATGAAACACAACATCCACACACAACACACCATATATAATACTATGGCTCAAAATTATTCTTTCTGAACCTTTTGTATCTTTTAAATATGACACATGTAACAATCAGTTAATGAAATGATTGAACTTTAACACATGAAAATGAACGACAGATTAACAGTTGTTACTCGCAGCCCTAATAAATGTACTCATCAGGTGTGTTAAAGCCACAGTAAAATAGAGGTTGGAGCATCTTTAGTTTCAGTACTGTAACTAACTGTAACTTTCATAGTATGTAAGAGGTTTAATTATGAGAAGGATTTAAATCAAATCCCTAACTCCAAATGTGACTTGATCGTTGAAAAGTGGACATAGCTCAATGACTGCAGTGAGATTCAGAGTTGAGTTCTTTCACCCATGTTATTAGATCAGCAGCTGAAGGATGAGGGTTGAGTGAGTAAATTAGACCTTAACTACATTCTGTGGAAATCCACACTACAGTACACACTACCTGACACTACTACTATAACGTTGCTCTGCAAGCAACCCAGAAGCTAATTGTCAAGTGCAGTTTTCTGTGATAGGCAGGGTTATGTACTCACCCTACATCACGTTTGATTGAATGCATATCTCTAACCACCCTAACATTTATGACAAGTCATAATAAAATGATTGTGTTGTACAGGAATACAGAAGAGAGCCATTAAAAATAACTTTTGACACATAATTAGCATATAATAAGCAATAAATGAATGCATCATCAGCCTGTAAGACTTCAAGTTTGATCATTTAAAAGTCTGCGAGAACACAAATCTGATCAAAATGAGAAGACGAGTCTCTTATTTTACTGTGTTTGGGATCAAACTGATGGATCTTTGTGATCTCCTATCGTTAGTCTCTTAATTACTGCTCTGTTGTTCTTCAAAGTATTATATACTCTGTCATAATTATGACTGTCCCCTTAAAAAGATAATTGGTCACAGGAATTTCAGTCAGCATTTCCGAAATAAAACACAGACGCAGTATTTGGGGTTTGTTAAAGATTTCCATGGAAACCGCTGCAGCAGTAACCATGGAAGTGTGGAGGCAGTGATTAATGGTAATGAGCAGGGTGCAGGATGTGCAAGCAGGTGGGTGTTCAGGAGTAGGGGGGTTGAGGTTTCCTTTTTTGGGGAATAATGATGTAGGATAACACATGAAAGGATAAGATGGAGTACTGGTGTTGTGGGATGTTACAGAGAGTGAGTCAGGCAGATAAAGAGAAAGATAAAGCCCAAGAGAGGTAATACATAAAAACACCAGAGGGTGGGAGAAAGGGAAAACTTCAGCTCCTTTGACAGCTGGAGTTTGAGCTGACCTGGGCGGACTCGCTCATCTTCTGCTCAAACTCTCCTCCCACACGGTTGTACTTCTCAATGCACAACGCAAATGACTCAGCTGCTTTTTTAGACTTCAGCTCCGCCTAGTAAGAAAGAAAAGGAAAATAATGGTCTTTAGCTACTGAGTCTAATTTGCAAACCTGAAGTAAAAATGAATAGCTCAGTAAGTGATGAGAACAATTTCTGCCCCATAATTACAACTTTCCATTTGGTATGTACCTTCAAAATAAGAACAGCAATTTGTTCAGAGTTAATGTCTAAGAGAAGAGCAGTCGTTTCCCATAAATGTCGGTCTGGGACAAATCAAATGCAAACGAACCATCACTGACATTCACAATCAGTAGAACAGACCATTTTTATTTTTTCAGGATGTGACATGATAATCATAAGGAGACTGATATGGCTGAGTGTGAAATCTAATAATTTCCTCAAATTAAAGGCTGGTATCAGAATATTAGAAAATTAGATTGGTGTTGTGATCTATGGAAAAGTACTGCATATGAATAAAGAGCATAAAAACTAGTCAAACTATAATTTCCTCAGTCAAGGGTGACCTTTGAGGTCTAATTAACCATAAAATCTCAATTACAGTAGTATAATAAATGAGTAAAAAATAATGATTGTGCTTCTTTTTCCTTCTCCATCATAGATCCTTCATCAATTCTATTCACTTTGACTGGACTGCAGAGAAGGCAGAATCTCAAACAATACAAAAACTATTTGATGCCTATAGACAAAAAGATGTGTTTTTTTTTTTTATTTCATAGGACACTGTTAGCGCCTGTTCTGTTTGAAATCTAAAATATCTGTAAAACAGTCTTGAACATAGTGAAAGAAGAAGCAAACCTTCTCCAGTTCTTTTTGTGGAGCCCCCTCCTTCTTCAGTCGCTCCAGCTCCAAACACTTGGCATGGTATACCTCCTTTGACTTCTGAAGGTGACCATTCTGCACCTGCAGTGCCTGCACCGCCTCTACTGTTCCCACCATCTCCTCCTTTGTCTGGGTTAAATGCACACACATGCATGCAGAGAAATACATACACATACAGTACAGATTATTATTGTACTTGATACCTTAAGGGCAAACACTGCAGTTACCATGAAGAGAGACCGTAACTGGATTTTCTGTAAGATAAATTAGATCAGGATGACAGAGGCTCGATGAAGGGCAACTGGTGATAAAATATACAAGTCATACACAGACACACAAAAATCAGCCAGTTTAGTGGTCAAGTACTGCATCTCCTCACCCGCATCTTGCACGTACCTTTCTGTGGATTTTGACCTGTTCGTCTCCATATTTGTTGATGTCCCGGATGAGATCATTCATTTTTCTCATCAGCTCAAGGTGGCAGAGGGCCAGTTTGTCTGAAGACACCCTGAACACATCCCACATGGGAGCAAACGTGCTGGAAAATACAAGCAATGTTCAAGTGTATACAAGTTTTAATAAACTGTACTTCTAACACCTACATTTATTTTTCTAGAAAAAAACTAAATCCAGATATACTGTAATGGGACAACATGCCCCACAACTATGAGAGAAAATCACATTAACCTAGGTTTACTTGGCAGCGGAAAAGCAAAAAGAAAACACTAATAAAATCTGCAGCCCAACAGCAAGCTATGACCTCTTCTCCCTCTCTACCCTAGTGAATGATATATTTCCTCCTCAGCTTCACGTACCTGAAATCTAACACCTGTGTCACCTACTAGGTTGTGTTAAACCAAGACAAGGCATAAACATACATCAAATAACTAACAACATAACATCACCATAGGTGATGCACAAGTTTTAACAGGAAGTCATGTATTGCAGTATTATTTTAACTAACTTAGAAATATACTGCAATGAATAATTTAAAAGACAAAACATACAACAACATACTATTGTTGGGCAACAGGACCTAATGAAAATGGAGAAGAGCAACCTTCTCAGCGAGTGGAGGTGTAGCTACTGTAGGTGTGACCATGAGAAATGAGCTGTGCTGCATCAGTAAACACACCTAACAGTGACATCACAGTGCAATGAACCATGCTACAAGTGCATTTCTACATCACTATAGCAAGTAAGGTCAACAAAAACAAAATTAGCTGCTGCTGTGAATTTTGCCTTTTACTATGACTTTATCTTTTCCATTAAATAAGCATCAAATTCAGGAGAAAAGATCTCATCAGGTATCTGACATTGTTTCCAACTGAGCCGTGTCCTATTAAAACTAAAACCAATGAAGAGAGCACAACCAATAAACACTCAAATCTCTCGAGTGCAATGACCTAAACTTTCTCAGTGAGGCAAAACTTGTCCCATCACTGTGTTATGTTTCCAAAATCTGCTACGTAACAGAGAACATATGTATTAAACCAAATATGTTCCATGTTGGCAACAGAACTATTTTAATCATACATATGGACATTTGGCAAAACAGATGGTACTCATTCATATATTATTTGTAGCCATATGACATAATGTAATACAGTAACGAACGCCTTCCAGGGGCATAGATGGTGCTGTAGTGTCCTTTGTTTTCAGAGAAATACTCACCCTTGTTGACTTCCATTGCTAGCTATCTTAGCCAGTTTGCTCATTGATTTGGAGTAGGCCTCCTCAATGGCAGCCCTAAAAAAAAAACAAACAAAAAAAAAAAAAAACAGCCACACAAAAACATAAACATCTGCAAAACAACTGATGCAACACAAATTTGTAAATGTACCATATAATTTAGTTGAAATAGTTTTCGCCTGAGTTCTGTGTCATGCAATGTCTATGTATATGTAATCTTAAATAAGTATGTGGCAAAAGTATGTGACCCTGTGCCTTCAATAACTGTTGTGACCGCCTTTTGCAGCAATAACTTCAATAAAATGTTTCTGGCACCAGTTTATCAGCCCTGCACATCACCTTGGATGTGTCCATTGGAGTCCATTTCTCCATGTAGAACGTCTTCAACTTAGGGACGTAGGCTGGCTTTCCTGAGTGCACTGCCTGCTTCAGGTTCTTCCACAGCAATTCTGACATTCCTTTGGTAAAACATCACGACCCACTTTCTGTTTTGACATTTGACTTTGACATTTGTGTGTGTACAATTTGTTTGTACAATTCACAGCTCTACGAGTGAAGGCAAAGCTGTCCTAGTCCAGAAGCACCAAAACAGCCCAAATCATGGTCAAACCACCACTTTGCACAGATGGAATAAGGTTCTTATGTTGGAAGACTGTGTTTGACTATCACCAAACATAATGTTTCTCATTCAAACCAGAAACGTCTGCTTTGTTCTCATGCGTCTACAGAACACTCTTCCAGTCGCCTTCTGGCTTATCCGCATGACCTGTAGATGTGCAGTGGTGTTCTCTTTGGAGACTAGTGGCCAGTAAAGGCACACCATTGTGGTTCAATGTTCTCCTGATGCCAATGCAAGAGAACATTTTACACCCCTGGTTTTCTCATGATTACTCTAGTGTGATCTTTGTTGATTGACCACTCACGTTCAGAGTCACAGTGATGTTGCATTTTTTCATTTGTACATAATCTGCCTGAAAGTCAACAATTGTTCTGCTAGGTCGTAAGAATTCTTCTTCACTTGAGCCATGACACACTTTTACAAACCTGTGTTGTCACGATCAATGGATAGTGGACAGTCTAACTTCACCTCCTAGACTCAAAACTTGATTGTCATCCGGTTGACTGAAACACACAACTCTAGATTCCCTTTTCCTTAGGGATAATCCTAGATGTTCACATACTTTTGCCGCATTCAGATATTCATATTATTGGCTAATTTTTCATAGTATATGAGAAAACAAGTGTACCTTTTTGTCTCATTTGTTTAATTGGATTAAGCTTTGGGGGATATTTATGCATAAACAGAGCAAATTTTAAAGGGTTCACCAACTCTCAAATGTGACCATGTAGTATGTGTGAACGCATGAGGCCAGAAGATGCATCTCTTTTTGTTCTCGTTTCTCTAACATATCTAACTTGCCAGTAACACGACAGGAAGAGTAATGTGTAAATTCTTTAAAATGTAAATTCTTCTAAATAGCCTGTAGACTGGTGAATGTAATGTACTCCAGTAGCACTTCCTCACAACGCCATTGCCTCTGCTAATGACCTCATGTGTTTTGTTCTGTGTTGGGTAAATGCAGCAATAAGCCACGTTTAAATGATGAATGGACTTGTTTTGGGCATAAAACTTTCATAACCATCTGTGGAGATTGAACAGAAAGAAAGAAGGAGCAATAATCCAAATACCCTAAGGGTGAACAGAACAACTTTCTACTGAGGACAGAGAATCATAAACAAACAAACTTGTTTATGGGGAGAGGTGATACTGAAGATTTTTTCCCACATTTTCCATTGAATAAATTAATAATTTAGCCTATTTGTTCACATGCAGTGATACTGATGAAAAAGAGCTGCATGTCAACTTCGAACCACAATTCTATTTAAAAAAGGTTTTGTCATTTCCTAATTTTTGCAATTTGAATCTGAAAAATATCTGTCTATAAGCATCTGTGTGCCTATACAGCTTGAAAAAGACTCCCAGCTACTAATGTATATTTAAAAATTTATTTTGATAGACAATCTCAAGATGTGAATAAAGTGAATGAGCTGCTAATTTAAAAACCTTTGTGAATATAATAAACTGTACATAACATGTTTGTATATAATAAGGTGTTTGTACAGATGTATTGTGCTGACAATACAGCTTTATGTATTCTGAAATATTAGCAAGTACAATTTGTAACTCCAAAAAAAAAAAAAAAAAATTTTTTGCAGGCATTGTCTGCGTGGTTAAGCAACCTACAAAAGATAAACCCTAAAGTTACATCCATCACTAAAAAGAACTAGCAATTAATCTTTATTAGATGAACTATCAGGTCAAGAACAGTCAATGCAACATGCAATAACTATGAAACCTTGAGACTGTGGTTGAAAGAGTTGTCACAGTACTTTAACTGAGTGTTTCATATTGTGTCTTATATCAAAATGACCTTTCAGCAAAGTGAAGACAGAGAAAGAGACAGAAGAAATTTATCAACACAATTGCCTTTTTCTCCATCATCCTGTGGGATCACACGCGCCATTTTAACCTCAATGCCCCTATTTCATTTCCGGACTGCTGGTTTGTTGTCTGCTGCTGTCCGAGCAGATAAGTGAATTTCCCCCTGCAGGGAATGTGCACAGGCGCTCTGTATCAATGTCAGGATTATATCAGTGGTCTGACAGTGAGAGCTGTGAGCTGCAATATTTAGCAAACAAACTAAGCTAGCATCTAAAATATATTCCTTTTATGGCTAAACATTATGATACTCCGCTAAAAACACTCTTAAAACACGCTTATATTAATTACACAGTATGGTACATAGTAGTAAGTTTCTACAATTTTGTCTCTTATTCACCCATTTACACACAAGCACACACAGACACACTTATTTTTCTTTAAATATGAATCTCAAAAAGCCCAGCTCAGCTCAGCACTGATTTAGGATATCTTTTTTGTCATGACTATCAATTAATAATTAATATTAATTATTTTTCATGTACACTTGCAGGACCATGAGAGAAAATGCTTATTATAATATCCTACAGACCACAGAGAAACTGATCGTAACAACTATGACTCGTGTATAAGGCTAAAACTGGGGATAGCAGTAAGTTACTTTGCCAATCATGCTAAATTTCCTCACATTATAGTAGAATGGACAAACAACCCAAAAACATGGTGGCCTCAGCTGTTGCCATACACTTTATATTTGCTTTGAAAAGGCTACAAAAAAAAATAAATACTGCACTTCACATTTTTTAATAAGAAACCCACAGTTTATAGGGCTTGCAATGTTTAGCTGCATTTTTTTAATTCTTTATTTTATGTACCAGACATAGTCAAATGCTATTTTCATTTGTATCCAGGGCAGGGGAGTCTGAGGACCAAGTTTGGGAACCACAGGTATAAGGTCTCACAGGTTGCTAAACTTTTTTTGAGCTGCTGTTTGAGGGGATGGGTTTGGTTCCATAGTCCATCTATTATTCAGGTTTGTGTATATGAGTGTGTTTGATAGATGATGCACTTCAAAAGTAGCACAGTAGTGAGAACAGGGGTCAGAGGTCAGAGCAGAAAGACGACTGAAGCAGTTTTAACAAAGAAAGCCTTGTTAAAGCTTTCTCTGCACAATCAGCATTCTGCTGACAGGGCTTTGAAATGGCATAAATCATAAAAACCTTGTTAGATACAGCGAGAGATGAAATTCAAAACAGTTCATTTATAATCTCTGAGCATTTCACCCAACTTTGGCACAATCTCTCATCATTCTGTCCAAGTACACAGAGATAAAAATGTAGAATTTCTCCACCTAAGCCCCATCACTACCACCACCTCCCACACAGAAATTCACAAATACACACAAACCTTACCTTTCACGGACAAACTCGGCTAGCTCCTTGGTTGCCAGCTGGCCATGCTTCATGTTGTGGTAGAGCACGTCAAAGCCGGCATTCTTCTCCCCCTGCCGAGGTACAAATAAAAGACACACACACACCGTCTGTTAGCATCAAACGTGAAGTTAAAGATAGTGAATGTCAGCTGGTGCGTCAGTATACCAGTATCACAGTTGTTTTTAAGTTTAAGACGTATTGCACGTATTGCCACTGATATTACCCTGAAAGTATCCCATGAAAGACCGTTCAGAAAGAGATGTTTTATCAGTATTACACCTCATATTTGCATGTTGATGTTTTTAGTTTTTGCTACTTTATAGTTCTGTGTTAGGTTGATAAGGTTTATAATATAATAATTTGTTTGAAAGCTTTGTTAAATATTCAGAACTAAATAAGCAACAATTACATTAGGTTAGGAAAGTTATCAAAGAGATCATAGATTTCTCACTATAAGCTTGAACTTCTGCACACATCTGCTGCTGCTGCACTCCACTGAGACATATCTCACCGTTTGGCACTTCTCTCAGGGCCAACATGACTCAGTATCTTTCAAATGTGAGAAAACCACAGTTGAGTTGTGGAGAGAAAAAAAAAAGAAAAAAAAAAAGATGTCTACCTTGTGCTAAACAGATTTAACACACACTACAGCACCACCTCAGAGCCATCACTTTTGTAATTACACTTTAGCTGAAGTCTCCATAATCCAAAGAAATGCCTGACTGCAGCAGTACTATTACAAATATGCTCTGTCATTTGTGGAGCCTCACCACATTTTTCTGTCAACAGACGGCCAGGCTGTCTGTGCAGACAGAGACACAGACAGCTGCTTCTCAGGTCCTAAAAATACACCACCGGAGGAGAACAGACCAGTTCCCAGGTACCAGGGGAATGGCTGGAATGCCAAGGAAGGGTCACCCAAAACCACACATCTCTTTATATAGTAGTGAGGACAGTCATAGAAATAGTGCATTCTCTAGCTGATAACCCCCGATTCTAAACCCGTAAAACAAGGTCTTAACCATCAAACTGCCCTCTGATGTTGTACGGACTGGCCAAAATGTTCTCTGAGCTCATTTAGGATGGGTTGAGGTGAAATGTAAAACTGTCCCGGAGTCTGATGAGTCAAAATTTTAAATTGTTTGGAAATCATGGACCCCACATCTTCTGGGCTAAAGAGGAGAGAGACCCATCCAGCTTGTTATCAGCATACGGTTCAAAAGTGTCTGTGATGGTATGGCAGTGCATTACTGCACACTGCCTTAACTTGTGATGATGACGACTCTGTATATTACAGAAAGACAATACCAAACAAAATTGTGCAAATATCAAAAGATGGTAGTAAAAGAGTCCAGGTGTAAAACTGGTCTGACTGCAGTCCAGACTAGTCACCCACTGAAAACATTTGGTATATTAAGATGCAAAAAATAAAACAAACGATGACCCAAACTTATCAGCAGCTGAAATCCTACATCAAGCAAAATAGAAAAGTGTCTTTGCTCTCTGTAGGTTTTGTCCCTTTCTTGCAGTTGGCAGATGCCCTTTGTTGAAACTCTACCTTCACCACAGAAAGGTGAGCTGAGGTCTAAGCATTTAAAACACAGCACCTGTCCACCACTGCTAGTACACTTGTCTGTCAGCTATGCGAACTGTGTGCCCACAGACCATAAATAATTACAGTGCTCAAATGGTTTTGCATACAGTATCTGATAATGATTAGAAGCCTCTTGAATATTTGAAAAGGTAAATATAAGCACTCAGTGTTACAAGCAATGAGCCATAACTTCACTGTAAAATAATTTTAACTGCTTATCATATTTGCTTTTGCTCTAATATTTACTCACAGCCTTGTCAGGATCATAAAAGCGCTCATAAAATAATTTCTAATTGCCTACATGCCACCACATCTGGCAGTTTGTCAATTTTTATAGCTGTGACACCACTAAAAAGCAATATACTGTATATTCAGAGTATGATCAATTTCCTTCTTGGCAATGATGTTTGCTTCTCTTTTGAGGTTCTGTAGCTTCCACATAAAATATGAGAAACTCCCTGTGGAAGTAGAAAAGTGGAGCCCAAACACTGCTCTGCTATTCACAAATGTTATATATATATATATATATATATATACACATTCTATGTCACAAATGTGTCATGTGACACTTTGTTTTGTTTTTTAAGGGGTCAACTGGTTCTCATTGTCGTCTTCACTCTGATACAGAACCACACTTGTGCGTGTTTAAGTGTGCAGCTTCTTGATTAAGCACGCAGATATGAGCTGGCACTTGTTGCCATGCCAAGTAATCTGATAGCACATTACGTGTGAGCTAGAAACACACTGGCAGTCTTCAAGTTTCTTCAAGTGCCATTATGCATTTGTTAAAGCTTTGGTGAATGAAAATCCTTCATGTCTTATGAATGCAAACCCCATCTCCTCACCCCTGATCTCTCTTTTTCATCAATTAAGTTGACCGTTTTAATCACGCACGACGGAGTCCATTACCATGACAATGAAGGGGATAGCGGGAGAGGAGTCGAGAGCAATTGAAGGGCGAGGATGGGGAGGTATAAAATCTGTATTTGGAATACTTGGAAAGATTCAGCACTCAAACACATGGTGTATTATTAAAACAGGGACAGACAAAGAATTTTAGTTTTTACTTAGCATTAGCCAGTACAAAGTCACAAGATCTTTTACAATAAAATGGTTACTGTTCCAAAAATATACTGTTGTAATTGTCTGTTTAAAACAATTGGGAACAAATTATTTACAGGCTATATCATTTCATAATAATATTGGGATGAACAATCAACTGTTAGGCTGACCTTGACCTTGTTAAAATTAGCTTTTTTAAATGCTTTTAAAAGAGGCTTAAACATCTGTTCAGCATAATAGTGTTAATCTTTGTTATTTGGGATTTTTCTATTTCTATACTGTTCTGTAATACTTTTTAACAGCTACTGCAACACTGAAATTTCACTTTGGGGATCGATCGATCGATCTATCTATCAAACATCAGTAAATGGAATGAAATAATAGATGACAGAACATGGAATGTAATATCAACAAACTAATTTTGATAGAAAACTAGAAAATCTGCTTTGCGGAGCGCAGACTTTGGCCTTGTATTGAGCAGGGGTGTAACAATCATTCATTGCCATTTTTCAGTTCATACCTCTGTTTTCGTTTAATAATATAAATTAATATCAGATTTCCGGGCTACTGTATTGAATTTGGGGGCAGTTAATTAAATGGAGGTGTATTATTTTCATATATAATTAATTACTTTATATGCTGAATAAAATACCAGTCATTAAAACATTGTCATTCCTAAAGTAGTGTTACAAATAAAATGAGGTACATCTCAAACAGCTGACAGTTTTCCACCTTAATCATAAGATTACTGTTTGTGCGCATGTGTGTCTACTTGTGTACCTGTGTGTAGTTATGTGTGTTTCATGCATCTCTAACGTTTGGACTATCCAACTTCTCTCACTTGACCCTAATTAGGTGCAGCGTCAGACATCCCTTCAGGCTTGCACAAAACTAATTACAGACTGAGGAAACCTGAGCTAGACTCTGCACTGCAGGCTTTGCTTCACAGCAGATTTGCTACAACAAATAAAATATCTTCCTCTGTGTGTTCACCTTAATTGTCTGAAATATATGCTGTTGATCACAAAAGAACAGAAGGAGCGAGGGATTAGAAGACACCAAGGAAAGCTCATTACAAATTTTTATACATTTTATCCACATAACAAATCGTAGGAAAGTGTTTGTGTTATACCTTTACATCCTCCATGTGGTGCTGCAAGACACAACGGGCATTTGCTTCCAAACAACATCGGCATGTTTCCTTTGACCAGATTTTTGCAATACTCACTATTATTGTTCCTACTGTATTTTTGCTCCTATTTCTCAAGCTTGAAAAATATGACAGATGTTTGTGTAACATCACATTTCCAACAAAAACTGTCAAAGTAAAAAAAAAAAAAACATGCAAAAGTTAGTGCTGTATGGTACCAGGTTGGCAAACTTTACCTGAAGGATTCTCTGTTAGAACAGTATGTACTTTCTGAGAGAACACACACAAAGCGAAGTGCAGATCAGTGAGAGACAAGCACAAACACATCAAAATCAAAGTAAAAAACAGGTTGTAGGACTCTTCTCCAACATCCTACAGGGATAAATGGACGTTATTCAAGAAAACCTGCATGACCTGTTAATCAGTTTGATTGTGGAGGAAAGTGTTTGCACCAGTAAATTACCTGACTAGAGCAGATTTCCACTGCAACAAGTTACTTATTCTATTTTCCTGTTTTATTTTTTTGTTAGAATTTGTCGCTCACCTTGTGTCACCATTTCACTTTTTTAAATATTGAGCTGCGCCTTAAGTTCTGGCTACTGGTCAAATGTGCCTTTATTGTCTCTGAGAGGATCTGATGTCTCATTCATGCTGTGTAATACAGCCCTGGTAGGTAGCAACATTTTGTATATGATATGATATATGAACAGTGATATATGAGTATGACAGCTATCAATTGTGGATAGTAACACATGCCTAACTCTTTTGGACAACCAGATCTAACTGAACATCAGACATTTGAATTTTTGCATGAGATTAGGTTATGTTGAAGTGCATGTGGTTTCTCATTTGGCTATTTCAGGTTTTCTCTCTTGCGCCTCTTACCTCCTGAAGAAATAAAACCAACTTCCTGATCATCCTGAAATTGAGATCAACCTGCACTCAACCAGCACCTAAAATAAGTAAATCTGTACACTATATAGTTAGACAGTGAGTTTTTAGGATTTTGCCTAGACAAAGTTTGCCAGGGCTTCACTGCAGCCACCTTCAGCTGCTGATCCAAAAAGGATTAACACCATCACAAATACTAAAATATACAATGTATAAAAATAGGTAATTTTCAGTCATTTATCAGACTGTAATGTAGTGGAAACGATAAAAAAAATGATGTCCTTTGGTAAATGATGAATAAACAGTCATCTGATTAAATAATATGATTATGGTAGTTGTCTTCCCCCCTCACTTTTACAGAAAGGAGAGGAGTTGTACAGTTTTATGGCCACAGGCAGAAATGATCTCCTGTGGCGTT
>JAUBNQ010000020.1:18602448-18617570 GCA_032353495.1 Ctenopoma kingsleyae
AACATGAGCAGAGAGAAAAGCAACCATGTCTCAGCGTTCAACACTGTTTTGTGTTGAGCAATTAACACAAGCAAAACAATAACCAGTGTGAAACAACAGTATGCTTAAGATGCTTTCAGTGAGCCACCATGCTTACACTGAAAACAGCAGAGGTGGGGTGACTTCTTGCTGTAGGAAATCACATTTATTCACATCATGAATTCCTTTGAATTTACATTCACTAAACCTTTTAATAAAAGCAATAAAAGTAATTTTTGTGTTGACGTTCAGTTACACATACCTCAGTCAGCTTCATATCCGGTTTGATCTTAGATACAGCAGCTGCTGTTGGAGACATTGTTGTCATTTGCTCATCTGTCAGCATTGATGTAATACCAACCGGGGCTGGATAGAGGAAAAAATAGAAAACATTAATCATTAGTAAAAACATCAACAAGATTTAAAAAAAAAAAAACACCTACAAAGAAAACGCTGACGTGGGTTTACTTTAAAATGCCCGTAACCCAAGGTTGCAAAGACAAAAGCAGGACTACAATCAACTGACCTCTAAGTTTAGAGCTTGACAGCAGGTCATTGGCATTGTCCAGCTCTTTCTCTAGACCCTGGATCCTCTCCTTTAATTCAGCAACAGTCTTATCTGTGTCACTATTCATCTCCTGCAACTTCTCCTCAAGGGCCTTGTTGGCTGTTGTAAAAGAGCAAAATCAGAGAATACCCAAAACTGGAGACTTATTAAGCAGTTAAACCACAGAGCTATATCAGGATAATCAGACTATCTAAAAAAATGGTAATGTTAGTAGTGGTCACACTGTGATAGACTCGCACCTTCTCCAGCCTCTTTCAGTAGCTTTTGTAACTCCTCCACTGCTTGACTCAGCTCTTCACTTTTTGCCTCAGAATCTCCTGCTGCTCCCTGCAAACACAACAGTTATGGTAAATATAATGCTTGAATAGAAAAATAACCCCCCAGATCACTGCAAAATGTTTTCACCAAAATCCTTCCAGCAGACTGTCCACCCTCCTGGCTTGTTATCACCTCATCCACATGCATCCCTTCCCAGTTGTTTCATATGCGACTTTTTTAAGTCAAAGAACAGATGTGTACTTGCATGTTCTTAATTGTGAACCAGTAACACGCTATGGCTTTAAACTGAAAGTCAGCTGTGAGTAAATATTAAGTCTGCTTTCACACATGAACATACCTTGTACAAATTAGAGAGTTTGATGTTGGCATTCAGCTCATTTCTGAACTTTTCCTCCATGGTTGCTTGTTGCTCCTTGGCCTAAAATGAGCAAAGATTCAGCCATGTTTCAAAGACAAAAAAACATCTTTTTAACTTGCAGCAATAATAGTTTTATTATTATTATTTTATCAGAGAAAATACAGAAAAGAAAGAATCTGTATTTCAAATTAATTACAACACACATACTTCTTTTAGCTTGCAGATACTGTCCTCACTCTGTCTCTGTAGGTTCTCATTTGATGTCTTCAAAGTGGCAACTTGCTCTTGGAGTCTGTTCAACTGGAAATCAAAGACAAAAAAACATTAACTCCAGAAATTGTCAACAGCCAAGACACATTAAGCTCAAATGTTTAAAACTGCTAAGTAGCTACAGACACCACTTCTGTTTAGGTGTAAAAGTACTATACTGGCTTGTATCATTGATCACAATACTTCATTATTGATATGTATATGTACTGTAGGAGACTAACTGCAGTTTAACATAAAGTAAGTTCATAAGTAAAACAACTATATTTACATGATTCACTGACTTAAAAGCAATTGAACAAAATATTTACATGCTGACATATTCAGAGGTGTATGTGTAAGTACACAAACTCAATACTTTAGTAAAAGTGAAAGTACTTGCCCAGAAATATACTCCACTATTAGTAGAAGTACTCTTAAACTAAGTGAAAGTACTAAAGTACAACCACTAAATGTTAGTAAAAGTAAGTAAAAATAAAAGTTCTCCACTATGAAAACTGTGAAAAGGTAGAAAAATTTCAGAACTAAAATGTGTTGTTAGCAACAGACTGTGGAACAAAAACAGCAGTGAGTAAAGGCGGGGCTGATTTTAATCACCTTAAAGAGTGACGCGGAGGCAAATCTATAAATTATATATCATTTTATAATAGAATCCAATCCTCAAGAAACTAACTAGTAACTAATGAGGTTAAAGTGAATGTAGTGGAGTAAAAGTACAATATTGTCCTCTGATTTTAGTGGAATAAAGGAAGAACAACATAAAATGGAAATAATTCAGTAAAGTACAAGTACCTCAAAACTGTACTTTAGTGCAGTACTTGAGTAATTGTACTTAGTTACTTAACACTTCTGGACATATTTACAGTAATGCAATAAGTTTAGTGCTTGAGTTCTTGCACTTAAAATGTGTGTAGGTGTCTTAAGATTTTTAAGAAAGATTTATGTAACCATGATTGTGACTTTCTAGTATCTACATGCCTCATCTTCTTTATTCTCCAGGGTGCATTTCAGCTCTAGGATCTCGTTTCCCTTTTGACGGGACAGAGTCAACAGTTCTTCACTCTTGGCCTTCAACTCCTCGTTCAGCCAAGTTATTTGGCTATGAAGCAGCTCCTTCTCCTGTTCCATACGCTTCTCCTTGTACTGGAATGTAAAGTTAAAAAATTCAGTGTAGAGGAAGTAATACAAAGTCACTTTCAATACAGACAAATTACATTAAATATACACTATGTAAAAATAAGAATATAGCTCACTTTAATGTTGACTTCAGCTGCCTCAAGCTCATCTAACTTCATCTGCAGGGTCATCTTAGAGGTGTTGACTTCCACCAACTTATCATTGAGTTGCCTCAAATCATCTGGTGAAGCAGAAATAACATACGTTCTGTGCCAAAGTGACAGTATGTACAAAAAAATTAAATCTTTCAGGACAGGTTTAACTCAATACCATTTAAATGCCCCACTTCCAAGGATCTCCTCTCCAGTGTTCGCAAAAGTTCTCGCTTTTCAGCCTCCAGTTCCTCTTTGGCTTTAGAGAGGAGAGTCTACAAGAAAGACCTTCATTTAACCACAGGAAATGCAGGGATAGCTAACAAATGAAGGGCTACTTTCTGATTATAACTGAAATATTGGCAACAACAACGTTACTGCTAGTATGTTCAAGTAGTTAGTCATTTTGAAAACTCTGTCCTTTCCACACATACCTGTTCAAGTAAAAAAATATTCTTATCTGCAGGTAGGTCAAGAAGCAATTTAAAGGCATCATAAAATACATAGAAGTGCTGTACTGAAATTTGCACATAACTTGAAAAATTCAAGTGCAGAAATTATCCAATACTGTGGCTTTCACAACTACACTTGCCATGACATAACTTTCAGATACAAATGGCATAGTTTGCATCATATATTATAAATATTCCACAATTTAGCAGCACACTGTTAAACACAATACAAATGAATTGCAATATGATTAAAACACCTCATAGTCAACATGGCTGATTGTGTTTTACTTACCTGTTCTGATGAAAGCTTCTCTTGGGTGGATTCATATTCCCCATTCTTCTCACGCACACTTTTAAGTTCCTCCTCTAAAGGAAACCAATCCCATGAAGTAGGTTAATACAACCCAGAGACGTCATGCAAAGCTAGTTCCACAGATAATATTTGGGCAATTAATTACTCATCACTCTTACCAAGCTTGGTAAACTCTTCTTTGAGTTTAAGATGCTCTTGAGTCTTGGATAAAAATCCATCCTGACACTCATTAAGTTGTTTTACTTTTTCAAAGAAATGTTGCTCTGCGAGAAAAAAGTCAACAAAAACACAAAAATGAAACACTACACTAGTGAATTACTAACATGATATAGTTTTCAATGACATGTTTGGGCAGAGGCTTCCAAACCTGATCCTCGAGGACCAAGTTGGGAAACTCCTGTCTTAGGGCATAAGCACAGACTTCAGTAACCTTCTGAGTTGGGTTACTGAATCAGAATGCACCTTTTAACTATGGGCACCATATAAATATCCAAAAAATAATAACACCTAGCTATCTAAATTCTCTGAATTGAACATGTATCATGTACCATGCTTCATTTCACGCATAACCTTATGGCAAATCAAAGCTAACTCTTTAATTTGTACGTATTATCAGTGTTACTTTTGGTTTGTATTGTATTGTAAAGCTACTTCTTATGCCTATGTTTCATGTTGTATTGAATTCATGTTTTTCATTCTCTTTTTAAGGGTTAGGGTTATAAACTTGGGTGCTAAAAAAAGTGTGGCATGCAAGTTATCTAATAAAGAATAAAACTAAACCAAATTTTGTTTTTGTTGACGCTAAGTTAGCTGCGTAGATTAGCTAGCATTAGCATTAGTTAGCGTCACATTACGGTCAGTGATAACCTATGACTTTATTTCAACGTTGGTCTACATTCTCAAGTCTGTTAATAAAAAATCAACAATGTGAGTTTATTGTGACAGTATGTTCAAACTTTAAACGCATTTAACTGTGCTCCGCTCACCAACACGCCTGCATGTTGAGCAAAACCACACACTTTAGCACCTCTGGATAGAAAAATAGCAGACAATAACTTACCGCTGTCAACCCGAAGCTGTTCTTGTTGTGCTTTCAATGAATCGATTTCATACTGCTGATCCGAAAGAATCTTCTCGAGTTTGTTTTGAAGTGTTTTTGGTAATTTATATAGCTCGGAACCTTCAAACTCTTGCAGCAACAGTGCCGCCATTTTTCCGCTACGAGCAGGCGCAGTTTGGGCGTCTGTTAACGCTACTAGAGCATCATGGGAAATGTATTTATTCCTTAAGACAGGTTTCAATGACTGTAGTTTACGCGACCAACAGCTTTCAAACCCGTGATTATCCAATGTAATGATTAGCAATGTGACACAAGAAATATCATCCTCTATTGTCTAAAATTACTCAGCTGCCATGGAGACAGCTTACCTTAACACCTAGTTGTAGTTTTTTTTTTTTTGTTGACTACATTTATCTGACAGTTCTAGCTACAGGTTTTTACATACACAATGAAAAACTTTTAAATGCATTGTAAAAATTAAACTACTTGTTTAGGCTATTGTTAAACAAATGTAACAGTACAGATGTTGAGTTTAACCAAATAGTCAATTAATCAGTTGATTAGTCAGGCACAAAACAATTTTTACTTACCATTACATTTAAAAATATCAAAATCTATGGTTTCCTGGCTTCTTGCAATGATTTGTTGCTTTTATTTGTATTAAATTACAGTGAGCATTATCATTTCGAGGCCATTGGTCAGACAAAACAGAACATAAGAGGATGTCATTTGGAAGGCTATAGTAAGCAAGTCATGTCCCTATATGTGATAAATCGATTACTGAGAATCTCCACACATGTTTGTAAGGTGTGGTGAAGGATCTAAATTGAACTTTGACTCACTTGACTTAATATAGACTGTTAATATATGTCTGTGAAGGTTGACTCCAGAATGGAAGGGTGAAAAGTCGTCAAGGAATTAAAACAAGTCCAGTTGCCATTGAAAAACCTTTTTTGAGATAATCATGACCTGGATGACTGAGAATCTTCACAGATATTTGACTTAATATACTTTTATTTAGCCTGTATGTTTATTTGTCTAACTATCACATAATGGACAAATGATCATTGTATAATTTATGTTGCAATCACCATAAAAGATTAAACAGCATTTTAAACTGGAGGAATAGATTTATTAATGACAGGCTATTTGTTGTCTGTGTTGACATCTGGTATTGATGAAAATCATAGTCAGCAGATGGCGCCATCACATACTAAAAGACAGCTGCAGTGTGTGCTAGTGTGCATGTACTGTACACAGCAACAGGATATGTGTGTGTGCGCACGTGTGTATTATCACTTAAAAAGGAGGATGTAAATCTGCAAAGGGTGTTTTTCTGGACAAACATAAGTTGTGCAGTTCTGGGAAGTCCACAAATGACCAACCTAAGTAAGACGAATTCCAGTAATATTACAATAAGGTGCAAAACAATGGAATAACTGCTCAAGATCAAATAAAGTAGCAACCACAACATTGTCATTGGATGTGATTCAAACCATTCTCATGAGGTGAAGGGTTTGCACAGAAAAGATCTTAAACTTATTTTGTGCAGGGTTAGAAGCCACTGTGTATTTGGAAATTTGGGAAAAGAAATTGGGAGGGTTTATGAGTGTGTTTGTGTTTGTGTGGGGGGTGTGGGTGGGGGGGTATGTTGTGTGCTTTTAGTATTTGCCATAATGTGACCATCTCATGACCTTTGTAATATTTTAGAACATTTTGGGGATTTAACAAACATGAACAGTTGACATTGTTATGGATACACACATGATAGGTGCAATTATAGTTCTGCTAAACTACTTCAAAAAGCTATAGCATAATATGTACAGAGAACACCTTACAGCAACATATACACCAGGATGTACAGATAATGTAATTTAACATTTAAAATAATAAATGAAATGTGACTGTTGCAATATTCATTAAAACATCTACAGATGGTGTTTTTACTCTGTGTGTTTTTTTTCCAGTATTTTTTTCATCTTGGTTATAGTGTTGAAAACATGCAACATATTCTCAAGGTTTCATACTCCACAGTAAATAATACTAACAAGTATATGTGCCAAATAATATGTTGTCCCAATAAAAAAAATGTCATCCTTTAGAAATTTATGTCTTTTATGTCCCACATATTATATTAAAGAATGCTTTTGGAAATTCCTAAGAGGTTCTTTCAGAGTCAGCGCCTAAAAATAATCAAAACATTCTGTTGAAATGCTTTAAGTTTCAGTTCTATATGTACTTTAGGCTTCAGTTGCTTCCGCTGTTTCTGTTGCAGTCATTGGTTAACTGTGTCTCTGGTGACATATGCTTAGTAGGTATTCAGACTCTGTCTGGACCAGTTTTGGCAAATACCTTAGTGGTTTATTGGTTCATAACCAAGGTGATACTACTGGGAGACAAAAGAAAGACGGTACAAACACGAGTGTGTTAAGGCAGAGGTTTGCTTCAGGCAGCAGAACTATTTTCTTACAGTCTGCTGTCACGCCTGGATACCAAGATGTACAGTAACCATGGCAACATTGCAGCGCAACCTCTTAATTTGAGTCAGCCATGTTGGTTGTTGTCAGCACTTGTCATGGGAGTTAAACCCAGAAACATGATGACCTACACCCTGCAATCTAAGGTGTGCTTGAGGTGTTTTTCATCCTGACACATGGATTTCTATTTTTTTCCCTGTAACATTTAAAAAAAAAACAAAAAACTGTTATCTGTCACTTATAGTGTGACGGACAGTCAAAAGACCGACACCTTTGATGTGTAATGATTCAGACTTCAGGCATTTGTATCCATCCACCCATCCCCTCTTGTTATGCTGTATCTGTCCATTCATTCAAACAATTACTAAAGGCAGCCTTGCGTGTGAAACACCAGTAAGACCAGCCCATGGGTGGTGGGGGTGGATATCCACTGTAATTTATTTTTATGCAATATTTACAGCTTTGTTACTCATTCGTATCCTAATGTGACTGATTCTCATCACTTGCATCCTCCCTCCTTAAGTTTATTTTAGTAATAAAACAACAGTTTGTATTATTGTTGTGTTTGTGTTGTATCTACTCATTCCACATGTAGTTTTGTTTTTAAAAATATGCAGAAGTTCAATAATCAGGACTAAGTGAGTCAAGCAATAACATTTACATTATCACCTCATCATTGAAACAATGAGTCACGCGAAACTTGCAAATATCTAAACAAAAATGACTTAAAATAGGTTTTCATTTATGATGGCATCAAGTGAGCACAGTTCACAGCTATGCCCCTCTGCCCACATCCGCTCTCCATATTTGGTCACAGGAACCAACTGCATCTCAAAGCAGATTTCTACTCTCACGTCATGACATCACCTTTGTGAAATAGTTTTTTGTGTCGGTGAAGTAGAGCATGGCAGCTTGGCTTTCCAAGAGTCCAAACACAAAAAGCACAACGATTTTCCAATTAGCAAAGCAGCATAAACAGAGTGGGCATAAAAACATCAGAAAAGGGGGTGGGATCAGGTGGTCATCTCAGGGGTAAACACGGAGGTAAACATTTGTTGGATGTGAATGATGAGTCAAATCAATCTGCGGGGCCAGTTCGAAGAAACAAGTTCACTGAGTAATCTGAGTTGTTTGTAAAAGTAAAACTTGAAACGCCAGCTAATCTCGACATGAAATAGCTGTATATGATTGTATTCAGGAAAGCTTTTCAGTTAACTCAGTAAACCTGTTTCTTAGAAAAGGCCTGCAGTTGTATATATATTTTAATAAACACTGAAGCAAGCTACGCCTTCTTATTAATGGTTTATTGTTTATTCTAAAATTCACAGATGATTCATCCTGTGTTGATTCTCCTCTCTACTCCTGGTTGGATGTTCAGTGGCTTCTGTTGCACTTGCTGAACCCTGGTCCCTTTTGGAAGAGTGTCACATATGCTTCTTTGTGATGCGCGGCTGAAGCACAGAGGCCTGCTCCTGTGTAAAAGCTCCTATGTGAACTGTGTGAACTCCGTAGGACAGTGGTGGCATGCAAGTTTGAAAATAGGATGTTTGCCAGTTGGCTGCCACACTTGCATGCAGTTATGTAGTCTTGGTCAGCTGTAACACGTGTGGCTGCTCAAAAAGGCTCTTGTGCGAGGTATGGTAAAGCTTTTGATAAACCTTAGACACGCTATTGTGTGAATGTGAGGTGTTGCCTGTTAGAGGCTGTGCAAGCCACGCCAGATGTGTTATTGTAGAATCACAAACACATGTATATCCCCAAAGAAATATGTATTAGTGCGTCACACTTTGTGTGCCCTTTGCAGGCAATATGTCAGAGATTATTTAGTACTTGCTACATGAAATCTTTTTGTCTTTGGACCTAAACAGGTTTAAAATAACTTAACTTAATAACAGTGAGATTGACCTAAATACTTCAGCAGAGATCTCTGGACGATTCATCGTCAAATAACACTTTTTGATGAATCATTACTTGCAGCTGTCTCATATTATGGCCACATATGGTAAAAGCGAGTCTGTGATATTATAGTAATTGTTAACTCAAAGAGAAAATTAAGGAGAAAACAAACAATTATACAATTAGAGTTTGTGGCAAATTAAAAAACGTGACTCATCAGGGTATAAAAATAGGTATGAAAAGTTTAACTGGCTCTGGTTTGATGCTATAGAAATGTTCACATACCTTCTAAAAGAAATTATAGCACCTAATAATCTGCTTTTGCAACAAACATCAGTTGTGTGGTAATGTGTTTGGCCGTTTCTACAGATAATTCACAACATATCAAATTGTGGGTTAGTACTACAAGTCTTTACTTAAAATCCCAACCTGGTGTTATGTTGTGGTTTTGGTATGCCTGCAGCACACTAGGGTCAAAGGGGAGTCAAGTCTATGCTACACGATTAACAAATGAGGTCACCTAACATGTGATAACCTGTTTAAGCAGCAGAGAAGAAGGAAGCCTTGCAATGACATGCATCCCTGCATGTGTGCATTTAGCAGTTTTCTTCCTTTGGTACTTATGTTTTAAACACACTGAGGTAAAATGATTTTGAATTTGTGGGTGAATTTCGGAGCTTGTGATTCAGACACAGTTTAAACAGTGTTTGTATAAAAGCACATCATCTGCATAAAATGTGAGTCAATGAAGATAAATGGGTTAGATAAGTAAGTCACTTCTGGAGTTTAGACAGTGATGAAATGAGAGCATGTAGATGGTGGAGCCTCGTAGGCTGAATCTCTGAAGACATTCTGAAGATAATGGTGGTGGTAGAGTGGTGGTGATTGAGGAGGAGGTGAGTATTGCAACACTCCTGTAAGACTGTAAAGAGGAATCACAGATTGAGCAAAGACAGTCAAAGCAGTATATCAAAATTTTAGGAATAAAATATTTGCTCTCTTGCCAAGACTTGGAGAGGAGGATTAGCTTAGCTTAGCATTAAGACTGAAGACAAGGGGAAACAGCCAGCCTTGACTCTGACCAAAGGTTAAAGAAACATCCTACCAGCACTCTGAAGCTGTCTAATTAACACATTATATTATTTGTAAGATCCATAGAACCAGAAAGCAGAACCATAGTTAGAGTTGGCTCAGGTGACCCTAACTGCCTCTCTTAGTTATGCTGCTATAGACAGTCTGCTGGGAGACCTCCTCTCCTCTCCTCTCTGTATATATCCAGTGTTTTGTCTGCTGCTTGTTGCTGTTCCTTTGATGCCTGTTGTTCTTTTCTCTCTCCACTCTTTTCACTCACCTTAACCAGTTGAAGCAGATGGCCGCCCACCCTGAGCCTGATTCTGCTGGAGGTTTCTTCCTTTAAATGGAGTTTTTTCTTTCTACTGTCTTGTGCTTGCTCAACTGGGATTTGTAGGATTTGGGAATTCTACACTGTAAAGTGCCTTGAGAAGACTTTTGTTGTGATTTGGCACCATATAAAGTAACTGAATTGAATTTAATAGAAGTATGAAAACAGCAACTTGTGGTTATATGGGAGCAACTAACTGACCATCTAGTATCATATGTCAATAAAATGCAATGCAGGACTATACTATTTTGTGTGATTTTATTATTATTTTTTATATAGATAACATGTATGTTAGGATATGTTTCATCACATTCCTGTACACAGTTTAAAGTAATAACCAGATCTTTAGCAGAATCAAAATAATGAAAATGATAGTGACCACTTTGCTTTTGAGTCAAGGGCTTGTTGGCTGAGTGATATCACACTAAAAAAATCCCTACAACCCATGGTTTCCATTTTGTCTATGAGCATGACCTTCTCCCACTTCACAATTTAATATACACAGAAATTAATGAAGTACTCTGATGACATTTTACTGATTACCGTTAAAATACCAGAAGCTCATGAGTGTTTTTTCCAGACACTGTGTGCACCTCCCACACTGCCTTAAGAAGCAAGGTAGGTAATGTTGGACCAGACATCTGGAAGATGTGTTTACATAAAAAATATTTCCACATCCAGAGCGCTTTGGCCTCTCTTAAGAGTCCCTGATGTATTTAGCTCATGTTTTTTTCATTTTGGTAAGAAAACAGAGTCCTGAAGTATACATGTGTGTAAATAGAGATATACATTTTTATAAATAAACACTGTATCTCCTCACCTATAACTCACACTGATATTTGAGAGCACCTGGGACACAGATTTCTTCACCAACTGGATTTTTCCTTTAAAGAACAGTCCTCAAACATTAGTGAGCTAGTGGTGATGTTATAGTTTTTCTATTAAGCCCAAAAGACTTGTCTCATGTCAGAAATAGTCCTCAGCAGTCAAACTCTTTGTTTACTCAACATCATTTTCTTCTTCATCATCCAAGATCAGCTCTTTCTCTGGCAACAGCCCATAGCTATTGAGGAAAGCCTCCACATCAGTGGCAAAGAACTCCTCATTTAGATGTTGTGTGCAGGCCAGGAAGTTTCCTATTAGTTCTCCAGCTTTGTACACCAGCAGCGTAGGCAAAACTTCATCTGAGAAACGTTCAGCAGCACCAGATGCAACAGCATCAATCCTGCAGAACTTTACAGTCGGGTACTCAGTGGCCAGGCAGTCGAGGCAGTCGTTGAGCTGCTCACAACCTTTGACACCAATCTTGTAGATGTGGACAACCACCACTGTGGAGTGATGCTCCTTCTCGATAACTTCCAGGAAGGCCTCTCCACTGTCCAGGTCATGCACACCTTCAAACTTGGGCCCAAAGCTGAGTTTTTCATGCATCTCCTGCATGCACTGCCGTCTGTATTTCTTTAGACATCCCTCATCCTCCTCCTTAAGCAGCTCATACTCTTGGACACTCATCTGAAAAAAGATATACCAATAATTATCATCCCATGTAACTTCCAAAAAGCTCTCATTGCCAACAGGCTTCCTGCCTAAAGATCACTATTAAAAGTACTGAACGTCTGCTGCTTCTTAAAGTTAAAACCTGCCAACTGTCTGTTCCAGGTTGTACCTTGCGGTTGAGGTTTGCTCTGGAGTCATCTTTTGTCTTGTTAGGGGAAGACATCTGTCTCAGTAGTTCCTTTTTTGCAGCAGGGAGGTTTTCCTGGTCCATACTTTCCAACTTAAACCTCCTCCAGTCATTGATGACTCCCTTTGGACCTATGAAAACAAACATTAGCTCTATTCTGACCACTTTACTTTTGGATGCTCCTCATTGTATTACTGTTGTGTTCTCTTTTAGTTTAACTTTTTAGAAAGACTATATAAATGCTGATACAGGCAAGAAAAAACATTCAATATATTCAGAGGCAGACACAATTGAATAATAGTTGAGCAAGAAACTTTGCTTTGCTTTGATAATAAGACTTTGAAGCTCAGTCACTGATTCACTTGTTTGTCACTCTTCACATCGTGTCCTGTTTTCATTGGGGATTAAAGCTTTATCTCAGCCCTATAGGAAGTGCACTAATTGCCCCAGTGTTCCTAAGAAAAAGAAGATTAGATCACCAGTTAAATTGTCAAAGCTCTGCAGATCTGTGCTCTATTCTGCTTCGGTCCACCTCTTATCTGTTTAGAGTTTAGTGTGTACAATGCTTTTGTTCTCATAAACATACCATATGTAAAGAAATGTCTATTAACATCACATATTATTTCTTAACGACTGTGTGGTATTTGAACATGCTTCTACTGACCTGTGTGGATTGCTGTCTCTTCCAAATTGATAAGTCTGTCAGACATTTTTTCTGGTTAGCTGCCTGTGAGACAAAAACAATTAAGAATAAGTTAAACGATGTCATTCATATGATGTGAATATAATAAGCATGAAAGAACTGCTGGTCTTTAAATGAATAATAATAAAGTGTTTATGATCTGCAACACTTTGTTTTCACTGTTCTCAGTTAGATAACTGTATAGCTGGTGATTTAAAATCTTTGTACTGTGACAGAGCTACTGGATACCCGGTGAGTCCCCATCATATTTAATTAAATTAATGCAGTCTAAGAGGATTACTGCGCCGCAACAGTTCTGTCTTGCTTGCTTAGTCCTCAGGGTTACTGTGTTAAGGTGTAAACAATGCCAATTAAACTCACCAAAGTACATGAAAACTAAAATATACACTAACACCAATAAAAGTAGATTACAATACTACATTTATTAAGAATAGCATTGTTAATGCATTGGAAACTACATTAAAAGAAAAAACGATTGTTCTGTTTCAGTTTTAATTGCTCAGCACACATACAGAAAGTATATACTTTACATATTATACTACTTTCTAATGTCTGTAGTGTCAGTGTTGGAACCAGTAGATACTGTGATGCGGAGCCAATGTGTCATTGGATTAAATGGTATATCCCCTGTGTTTCAATTAGTGTAGTCTATGCGTGCAGTCATGATGCTGATCAGGTCTGATGATCTTTTTGGCGACTTCTCTAACCCCCAAATCCACGAGTGGAGATTTACTGTGATTAGTTCTACCATGACCAAATGAAGTATTGTATAAATGTTTCAATTCGATATGTGTGCGCCTGAGAGACAACAAATTCTTAAAGGAAACAGATGACTTTCCATTAGAAACACCCCCAGGACTAAACACAGTATCAAAAGAAATAAATCTTTGTGTTCATCCTTTGCAGAAGCTTTTACTTTGAAACAAGAAATACACAAAACAGAATTACTTAATGTTCTAACTTATTATATCAAATATATATCAATGGAAAATTAAGATGCATCAAATGAGTCTAAAATGTATTTAAAGACATGTAGACCACACAACTTAAATCTTATGACATCCATTCAAAACTAAACGCCACACTTCTGCCCATTTCTACCCAAGCTGACCCACTCCACTATATTCAAAAAATAAGAGAAGTCAGTAGAAATTTTCTTACCTCCCACAGTCACAGTAAAGTCCACCCTTTGTGTCAGTGGCTTACCTTGCACTGGTCTACACTTGATCACTTCACAGAGCTATCAGTTGCTTGATGGTGTCTGTTTGTGTGTGCATGCGTGCGTCTTTTCCAGCCAATGAGCTTGGTCTAATGGAGATTTCAAAAAAGACGCTATAGACCAAACAGAAATAGAGCATAGATCCTAAGAGGATTTCTCTTCAGGAATTAGAAGCCTCTAGTTGATAAAGGCCTGACTACACACAGTGAAGAGAGAGTGAGATAAAGACAGAAAAGCAGAAAGACAGAGAGCGAGAGAGAGAGAGAGAGAACAAAACCAACCTTTATTTAAAACTTTTTACCAGAAATCAAACACATCTTTCGGTTACGCAGTCAATAAAAGCCTTTTCTATTAAGAGAAGTACACAGGACCTACTGTTCTTCTTACAGTATTATATACAGCACAGTAAGAGTTAACTCAAGCAAGGGTACTATATCCCAGAGATGAACTCTCAAACAAAATGATCTTGCCTGGCATTCAAATTTCTTCCAGGCAAAGAGCTTCACACGAAAATGAAAATATGAGAATCTTTCAAAACACAAAGCACCGCTAGCTACGGGTGGGGTATGTTTGCTTTATCACGCGCCTCTTGATTATTTTTAACACAAAAATCACATGGTGGCCTTCTCTCACTTCTTACATTATGGTTTTCCTTTTCGCAAATAGCTTTAAAGTCAGGAAAAGACATATAAAAACATATATACTATAAAAGCAATGTGTATACATGGTTTACATTTAGTTTACAGTAAAGTGTGTCTTGGTGTATGTTTCCATGACTCAAACATTTGTGCTTTTTAGTGGTGAAAGAAGTATAGAGATGTTCTGCTTAAAGCTACAGTATGTAACCTTTTTCCATTATTTTTCTTTTGTAGAGATGATAACCATAACTTATCTTAATGTGGCAAAGTGCTGCTAAAGCTGCCTGTGACACAGACTCAACAGAACAGTACTGGCAGTTATATTTCTAGCAGATATATTGTCTTCTTAAGGTTTTTGGTTGAGAAGGTCAAACTCTTCTATGTGCGTCACATACTGACGTGAAAGGGTACCATGCATGTATCTGTGAGACACCACATGCTTTGATCATGGCTCATGGACAGCGCCAGTATTTGACATACTACATGTACTGATTTCGAGTCTTGTGCTATAGCTAGCCTG
>JAUBNQ010000020.1:18631033-18644847 GCA_032353495.1 Ctenopoma kingsleyae
CCAGTGTGCAGCTGCTGGTCCTACCAACCTGCCTAGTGTTTTGTCGGCTGCTTCTTGTTGTTGTCTTTGATTTGCCCAACCGGTCAAGGAAGATGGCCGCCCACCATGAGCCTGGTTCTGCTGGAGGTTTCTTCCTCAATAGTCTAGAGGGAGTTTATCCTCTCCATTGTCACCTTAGTGCATTCTCAAGTGGAACTGTTGGGTTTCCACATTATTCTGTATTTACTTATATTTTGCAGGGTCTTAAACCTTACAATGTAAAGTGCCTCGAGATGACTTTGTTGTGAATTGGTGCTATATAAATAAAATTGAAAATGAATTGAATTATTTCTATTACATAGAGCTGAAACAATTAATCAGTTAATGAATTAGTCAACTGAAAGAATTTTAAGTAAAATAGTTGCAGCAACTATTTCACTGATAACATATTACAGAAAAATACTCTGTGGTTCCAGTTTATCCAGCGAAAGGACAGTATATATATATTTTTTTTTTAACAATTTTCCATTTCATAGATCCAGCTGACAGATGAATGATGAATACACTAAATGTTCCAATCATAGTCTATGTATCATCCCATGCAACTTGCATTGCACACACTGGCAGGATGACTCTTTTTCTGTGACCTCTTCCTCTTACCAATCGTCATATACAGTGTACTTTGTCACTTTGCTTTTGCATAAGCAAGCTGTTTAGAATCATTGTCATTCACTTGGGGTCATGCTTCTGGCCACCTACATGAATATATATATTTCCTTTTTTTTAGATGAAACAGATCTATCCAGTCCCCCTAAACAACACTTGAGAGAATAAACCAAAGTTGCAGGTCAAACAGATACACAGTCTAAGCAACAACTATTTTCCAGTGGTTCAGTACCAGTGCTTCATGTGCAGAGGCGGAAGGTACCAGTTCCCAGTTGACCCTAGTTCTTGCCACCTGCAAGGCATCACGTAACTCTGGACTTGGATCACGGCCTCCATACCAAGTCTGGTTCCAGAGAGGTCCAGAAGCGGTCAGAAGGAAAACACACTCTGAAGTCTCCTGATCTTCGCCCACACCAGGGTCCACAGCCTGCTCATGCTCATTACACCCACACAAAGCAAGATGTGTTCCCCTGCTCGATCTCATAGATCAGGACTTGAGCATGCCACACATTTATGCACAATGGAATAATAATACACACCCTCGGGTGAATGACAGTGAGGAAAACAAATGCACGCACACAATTAGGTCATTTTCATGCTGTGATCGGCCAAGTCCCTCAGTCGGGGAACCCTACGCCTGGTTCTTTGAAGTACAGAGCACAGATTATGAGATGGAGGAAAAACTGTCCATCAGATTCAATTGAAATGGCAACTGATGCACAAGACTTAATTAATGTCCTTGTGTGTGTGTGGTTTTGTGTTTAAAACTCTAACAGTCCAATATGAGGGGAGAGAAGAAGTGTGCTCTCTGTATGACTTGTGAGAAATGTGTGAATGGATGGGAAAGTTTAGCTTGTCATTGTGTTTAGAAAGGATGATGCCTGGTGGCCTGACTCACCACTGTGCCACCAGTCACGTCTGCATTCCTTCCATCATGCTTGTTTTGGAACGGGTACCCAAAAAAAGTAATTCCTCTGTTGCACTGTCTGCCTATACTGCTGAGGCATGATTTCCTGAATGCTTTTGGACTGAGTGCTTGTCCTCACACCTCATATACAGTGGTCATTTTATCCCTCTGCATCTTTCCCAGCAAAGCGTACATCAACTAATGGAAAGTTTTAGGAATGTGCATAATACCACAGGCTGTTTCTGGTCATTTCCTCTCCAACCTCCATGCTCCTTCCCAAATTTCGAGTAAAAATTTTCTTATATATAGCATACAAAAATGCTGAGATACCACCATTTGATTCCACCCAACCAAAAAACCTCTTGCCACCCCATGTTGAATTTGCTAGATCTGCACAAATTACAGTAAGATTAAAATAGTGCACTTTTATCCAACTTTCATTGCCTCAGGAATATGAACTGATAACATTTTAGCATTTAATTAACAGACATAAGGAAGTGGGATGGTTTTAGTGGGAAATTTCACATCATCCGATTTAACAAACCTCAGCATGCTTGTGAATGAGATGCCAAAATGCCTCACCGCACGCAGACCTCCTCAAGCCTAACAGGTTTATACATGTTTTATCTGATGTGCTTAAAAGTGAAAGCTCTTCAGCTGCATAAAGAGGACTTGTATGTATGTTGACACTAGAAATCACCAGGGGAACCTAAATTAAGACTAAAACAACAGTTCCAAGATAAGCTATGTTGAAGTTGAAACTCACTTTGACTTTTTTACAATAATCACATTCATGTTAATAATAATTAAAAATAATATATCTGTATTACTTTCTTATCCTGGGCAACATTGTCTGTTGTTCACTTGCACTTTCAGAATATATTTATACACACAGTAATATGTATGTATAACATACATAACTAATTAATAATAACTAATTACATTTAAAAAGTATAAGAGTGTGAAAAGTATTCTTCACTCAAGGTCTGCCTATTGTTTTTGTTTTTTTCCAGAAGTGTTGACCACATTGCATGGTCTTCTGTGAGATGCAATTACCTTAGAATGATATTTCAACAGAGATGTCATAGCTATTCACATTGCGAGTCATAGGTCAAAACAACGCAACTCTTACCCACATCCTTGAGTGTCCTGATTTGGTTGTAAACGCTGTGAGAACTTTTCTAATACTACAGATTGCAATGATAATTCTCTTGAAAATATTATTAACAAATATATTTTTCCTACTTAGGCTGAAATGTGCCAACATTTAACCATTAAAGGAACAATATGTAATAGTACAGCCTGTAAACTGTCCTTCAAGCCAGTGCAAAACATCACTTTATCAGGGCAGCGAGTATTTGACACACAACCTGTGAAATGATCCTGACTAGTGCTGTCTAGTGCCATCATGCTACTGTTAAATTCTATCATTTATACTGGAGGAGCAGACAGACCTACTGACCCAGCCTTCACTACTTCACAAATGAGATCTGCACTGGTTGCAACAAAGACAGTTCTCAGAAATACATAAGAAAATATTTTTACATTACCTGTTAAATTGAGCATGTTATCGGGAGCTTGGAAATTAAATCCAAATCCAGAGTGGGTATTTTCACAGCAGTGTATCTTTGTTTTCAGGATAATGGGCTTAACTTTGGCTGCAGCACTTATAACCAGCAAACATCAAGCTAATGCTGACAGAACGTCATAACTTCCACATTAGCTGGTTTATAATTTGCAAATAACAAGCAGTATTTACATTAACTGAGCACCTTAACATACAGTATAGGACCCATCAATAATTGTAAACCCAATATTCTCTTGTACATGAAAATATACTGAAACTGAAATATAAATGTATTTAAAAATAGAAAGTATTTCAGCAAATCCTAACACGTTTACAACAATATAAACACATTTTTCACGTGATGCAGTTTGTATTTTTGACTTTAACATCTTAAGGAGCACAATGGTTAATACACGCATCGCCTACGATGAAAATTTTTCTTAAGCCTTAGGACAAGTTTGAGTGTATTGGTATGACAAAAAATATTATTAGGGAGGACATTTAGCATCTTCAGGTGCCAGTAGACAACCTCCTCTCCACAGTCTGTAACAAAGAAAATGGTCTTGCCCTCCTATTCTCTTTGTCTATATCTGGGATGTGGCAGATTCAGCAAACTCTTTCTCTAAAAATATTTTTCCATTAATCTTTTTTTAAATTGAGTTGACCAGTGTAAATGTCAATGACTGCTGAGACAGATGCATCACTTCACTGCAGCATTTATTAGTGTCAGTTGTGGAAGACAATCGACATTAAGAACATAATTATTGTTGTATGGCTATTTTAACCCCAAACAATCATATAAAATCATCTCTTTAGAACAACAATGTAATTCTAAACAATAATGTGGCTTAGACATAGAGTTATTAATGTCATTTCTACTAACCAATACACAGACTGAAGTAAAAAAACAAAAACAAAAAAAACAATACTGAAATAGGATTACTGTAAATAAAATCAGATTAAGATCAGTCATTTAGTTCACTATGAACATATACTGTCCTACAGATCACTGTATATATGTATGTATAATCCGCTAACACGGGATTAGCCATACAACTAATCCAGAACATGACGAAAGAACAGTTGTTAAACTAAGGAAAAAAATCTGTATATCTGACACTGTAAACTAAAATTCAAGTATCCAGTTAAGTAACTGAGGTCATTACTAGAAAAATAACTTAGATCACAATTAATCTTTCAATAAATAAACAGAGCTACGGGCTTTGGTTCTTAAAAGACAACAATATACAAGATTCTGAATAAAATGTTGTTTTGCCCTTTTTGACACTATACTATAAATAAACTGAAGAATAAATACACAATAAATAAATAAATAAATATATATTTTAAAAATACTTAATACATTTTAAAAAATATTAGAGCTCAGTAGTCCTTTCTTTCAAAATGACTGTTGGGTTGATGTCACTGCCGCGTGAATGGGACGTGCTTGAGTTGATGATGGTGGTCCCGGTTTCTTTAATGTCAGGCACATAAAAGGTTGCCATGGGGCAGGATCCCTGCACGTTATTGCAGATGAGCTTCTGAAGGGACGCGGTGTTGACAATGTCGAAGCCCACGCTGCCTCCAAAAGTGCTGGGCTTCCAGTACTCTGGGGAGCAGATGGGGTTTCCCATTAAGCCCTTGAGGGAGAAAGGAGCACCCATCTCCACCATGGTCTCCCCAAATATGGCATTGGGCCTGGGTTTCTCCACCAGCAGTCCTGGGTACAGCTCTACAGCGTCTATGTGTCCATACATCTCCTCCAGAATTGCAGCCATTTCCTTGTCTCCTGAGTAACACAGATGGGTAAACAGTTTTCGTTAGCATCTTTGCCGGCTTCTTTCACTGGCTCAGCAGCTGAAAAGCTTACAGCTGGTCTACAGACACAAACAAGGGCACTGTGTTTTGACTGAGTCAAGTCCAGCGCATTAGATAAAAATGATCTCTCTTCTTGACTTTACTTCATTCTTCCTTTCCTCATCTCTCTCACAGGCATTCATAAACTTCTCTACTCATATATCACAGTTAGTTTTAGAATCAACATTAAATCTTGTGGACTTTAAATATTCTCCCCTGAAGCAGGAGGCCCTGCTCCTATGTTTATGTCTTGCTCTCTGTGATGACAATCTGCTTATACTATCTCAAGATGAAATGAACATCTGTGTTTCAGAGTCACGGAAATAAATTCCTAATCTCCACAGCTGCTGGAGACTAAAAACGTGCTCAGATTTCTTAATAATTAGTAATCTATGACACAAGCTGTAATCTTATTATCTGTATTGTTTGGGTGCATTCTTCAAGAAGGTCATGACAATACTGTTCATAATGCAGCAATAATTTGCCAGGATTTCATGTCATGTTGTTAATAAACTAACTAATCCTCTGACGTCATTCTTTCCAGGGAGGATTATTAGGTTTCATAGGTTATCTTCAATGTGTCTCACCTGTCAGGTCTTCAAAGGAAGTGTATGGTTTCAAGGAGAATCGTTTCCTGTAGGCGTTTAGAGACTGGTAACGCATTTGTCTGCTGTGCTCTATGGACTTCATGGCCACGTACAAGATAGATCCTGGGACATTTCTTCCACCAGCAACCTAAAAAATGAATTTAAAAAAATCAGTTAAATAGCTTTCAAACAAAAGTAATAATTATAATAGTGCTACAAGAGCATGAAGAGTTCTTACCCGTCCTGCAATCTGCCTGCTAAACGACTCCACCAGGCTGTTGATGCCATGCTCGGTCACCACAGAGGTGTTGAAGACAAACTGTTTGTAGGTGTATTCTTTCTCATCAACGTGGAATGAATCAGGCATCAGCGGGTGCCAGTGGTACAGGGTGTTGAACTCAGATGCGATGCGGTTCTGGTACTGGAAGCGCTGGTTGAAGAGCAGCTCGGGATCAAACTTGAGTTTGAAGTGATAGCCACTCAGATGCTGCACATAGTCTTCAATAACAATCTTGATGGTCTCACCTACAGGATGAATGATCCAATAGTTTACATGATGCTGATATTAGGAACATTTAAATGTATGTATATCTATGTATATTTTTTTTATAGATATAATGTTCTGTATATTTCAGTAAATAAGAATTAGTAGATAAGTAGATATTTGTGAAAAATGGACACCAATCATTATAGTTGTTCATTATTACTAGAATCAATGCTATTCTGTCTTATTTTTACCTATGGTGAAATCTTTAAATTATTACGGATATGATTTGCACGTAATATTTAGTAAACATACAGTGAAATTCATAAAGGCATAAAAAAATAAAAACAGTTCCTGTTTATGAGAAAAATTTCTTGCTTCTTTCAGTAAATTCTATTCCTGAAATGCTTCACTGTCTGAATCAGGGTTTTCTTAGGTGATTACCCAGAATGGAAAATACTTCCTCTATTCTCATGGTGACTATCATATTATTATTACTATTATTATTATGACTTTACTTTCCTCACCACAATACAGCAAATGTTTATTCTTTTTGCAGATGCCACAAAGTTATTTCTTAAACTCACCAATCAGGATGAGCCGTGTGGTCTGGAAAAGTCTTTCGTCATCCCAGTAGGGGTGTTCTTCCTTCAACACATCACATACGCGGTTGTGTTCCCGCAGCCAAATGGTGGCATACATAATGAGCCCAGGGACCAGGCCGAACGCCTCGTGGCCCACAGCAAAGCGGTGAGAGTCAGGGACATGAGGGGGGTAGATCATTTCGACATCTGCTTCCTTTACTGTCGGGGGGTACACTTCTCCATCCAGGACCTGCAGAGTTACACAAGAGAGTAAGCAACTGTTAAAGCACTTGTGTGGGCTGAAGATGTGGCTGTCTGTGCTACGTCTGTCTTTGCTCATACCTGATATTTAAGCTTGCCGTCCTTGAAGAGTCTGAGCTTGTGTTGCTTCTCCAGGGTGTCTCCATAGATGTGGCTGAGGTCCACCTGATGTCATAAAAAACACCATTAATACATCAGTTATTCTTTCAGAAATGTGGTCTCTTTCTCCCAACTAGTTTTAAAATCTACTGTACTCACCCCATGACCTTTAGCTTGAGTGAAACCAGGTCCTCTCTTAAAATCAGATTTGAAGAACTGGTGGGTAAAGTGCTGGGCGAAGAATGCAAACATCAGACTAGTTCCTTGTGGGTCTGGGATAAACTGTCTCCTCACAAGGAGCTTCTCAGCCAAAATCTTAATATCAGGTAGTTCCTTCTTACCTAGAGAAACAAAAAACATTACAATAACTATACAAATACACTTGAAATGTAAAATTAAAATTAGAATTTGCTGGTGCATGTTTTGCAGTGTTCACTCATCTCATTTTTACTGTTAAAATAAATCATTCCCGTCATGTAATGTGACCAAGCTGGCCTATTTAATATTCAGGAATCTGAGAAAACTGGTTTTCTAAAAGGCAAAGAAAGTACTCACCTGCTACTCCCATGGGGGTTGGGCAATCCTCTGCCACAGGGGGGAGAACGCGTGTATAGTAGGAAAGGTTAGAATAGACTTCCCAGCTTTTGTAACCATAGTCTGCATTGTAAATGGGAGGACTATCAATCAGGTGGGATCGAGCTAGAGAGAGAGGGGGATAAAGCATTTCATTATTAGTATTATCACTACAGCTGTTTTCTATACAAATCATTTAATAAGTTAGGAAGAAGCTTCTAATCCATCTTCTCATTTTGCCCCCAGCTATAGACACTTACATGTCAGCACATATCTCATGATGGCATCCCGAAGAAATGAGATGTTGTTGATGATGTTCCAGAAACCCTTGAAGTGCGTAAGAATGTAATGGACTGTGTCAGGTGATGGCTTCAGGGACAGTTTGAGCCAGGTGAAGAACTCAGCTGTGAAAGCAGAGGCAGAGGAAGGTTGAATTAACTGAGCAAATCACCACATGAAGTGCATCCTAACTTACCAAATTCATCTGCAGTGTTGTTCTATTCATACTTACGTGTTGTGCAGTTTTGTCCATAAAATCCTGTACGTGTGCAATCACACTCATAATTATCTGTTCCCAGTGCTGTGCACACGCCCCTGTTCTCGCATGGCTCTGAGCAACATGGGTTACCTGTAATAAATAAAGTTGGGAGGTTACCACAAATTCACTTCTTCTCCAACAAAAATCTTTGGTTCATCATTACTGCCAAATCTTCTGAAATACGGGCACAAAATAAGAAATACTGGTACAAAATTCTAACTTCACACTCATTAAAACAGAACTTTCAGGCTTCATTAGCTCCTGGTTAAACTGTTAGAGATTTTTTTCCACCTCTTTTCTACATACCTCCTTCGCAGAGAAGAAAGCCCAGAGCCAGCAGGAAAACCGCAATTGTGTGTCTGTTCATACTCCAAAAAGATCTGTCAGTGCTTCTTCTGTTTCTTTCTCTTTTGTTCCACCCCTCCGCACTGCTGTCGTCGCACTGTAGTTTTGACTGCCCAAATCTTCCCACTGACGCCTTTATACACTCAGAGCACTGCCCCGGAAGAGCCATTTATGAATAAAGACCATACGCGACGATGCCAGTGAAGTGGAATATTTTTTATTACACAATCCCAATTAAGGGCTCTTTTCGCTATAAATGTTGAATAATATTCGGACTTTTTTGTTTAGTTTTGGCACCAAACAGCTACTATTGGCACACCTGGACGTTTTCTCGATTCAATTTTCCTTCTTCAATTGAAGCTTTCCATTAAAAATTATTTAAATGAATTTACAGTATAGCAAGAATTAGAGAAGTTCCAACCTCCATACGTGAAGCAGTTTTTTAAAATCAAATTCAAATAGAAAGTTAAAAGTATGATGCCTTATAGAAACACTTTGTATATTTAAATTCAACGCATGTGGTTTCTATAAGCAGCCGCTTTTACTGTATTAAATATATTTTCTGTTTTCTAAAAGCAGCCACTTTTACTGTATTAAATATATAAAAACATATGGATGTACCCAGAATGTATTAATCACATAAACTACATTTCCACACCAGTATGATTGTAATCCACAAAATAGATATGTAGCCTATGTAACTTCTAACAAGAAATAAAAATATATAAATGCACAATTTGTGCTGTTTAAAAAAATGACATGTTAATGTATTTTATATATTTTATATTTTTATTTTTGTATATTAATGTACTGTGACACGATGAAATGTATGAAACCCACACGCGCCGGTATTGGCATCAGTATCGGACACAGCTTTTACCTATTTTATTTTAGGTCTTAAGTATTCATTTTAATATAGCGAATGTTCCGCTAAATATTTCATTGCCATACTGCATGGACAATTAGACTTTTTATAAAACTCTAATAACTGCGTGAAACCCAACCATTACACTCAGAGGGTCTTATAATCGACGTTAGGCTGAAAACATAGATGGGAAATAACAGCAGTGTGATACAAAAGGGAAGATTTGACTTCTCTGCACAGCGTCACCTCTGTCCTGTTGTAGGTAACTGAGAATAAATTTGTTAATTCGGTCAACAGTTTGTCTTTCCGCGCCATCATGTGGCCGCAGTTTACGCACTAGTGCGCACTGGCGAAGTGGTGAGCAGTCCTCAGCTGGAGCTTCCCTCACTGAGTCACGATTTGACTCATTTTCAGGGGTTTAAGTAACTCTTACTTGGCTGTGAAGTGCAGGGTTTATTTTGAACTGGCTTATTATTTTTGTTAAGTTTTCGCTTGTTTGAGTTCCCCCTCAACTTTAAGAGCACCGCAAGCTGAGATCCGCTCGACTGCCGGGTGTGAGTACTGCCGAGAAGCACCTCCTCCATCTCAACTCAATCCTGCAGTCGAGGAACGATACTCTCGATCAGCATGACACATTTTTTCAAGATTTGCGAGTTGATAGCGTCCACCAGTCAAGGTAGGTTTACATGTTCCTTTCTTTACGCGATAATATGTTTCCAGGAAGAAGGATTTGGACGAGAATTTGGAGATGACGGTCGGTGCCAGTAACTGCAGCTAGTAGTGGTTTAGTCAGTGTCTTCGTGAACAGGTCACTTTACACAACTCAGATGAGGAAACAGACAACGCGTTATTATTAACGCCTATAGAACATTTTATTAATTATGTCTTATATTCATATGATAATACATATTTAATATACAGCATGTTTTGATAGTGTGAAGTTTTCTTTTTACATTGAAAAATATTTGCCTTAGCCTACACTATCTGAAGCAATAATATTATCGTTGCATGTTGCACAGTCACGGCACACCATCAAGCCCCATCGGATATGTCCTTACGCTTCCCAGCTACGTCGCAGGTTTTGTGTGGAGCCAATCCAGATAAGAGTTGCAATGGAATGAAACCGCATTCCAGTGTGCCATTACTTTTGGGAAATGCGCAGTTGATATTGTCTCTAACTTTTTCCTGGAGTGCGTAACACTTGTTCAACAGGAGAGTCTGCGTATGCTTTTAAACCCCATAATTACTGCAGCCGTTTCGCCCCATGGCTGGCTGCCGCGTGTCTCTTTCATATTTTGCATCTCCGTATGAAAATGTCGTACAGTGAATTCTCTGGGTCATGTTGGCACACACACATGACTTAGCAGCACGCATGCACTCATTATGCGCTGCAGAACAGGGGCAGGGTGAATTGGCACTTTTCAGAAAAGTTGGACCACTGATGCAAACTACGTGACCGCCGCTGTGAACACACAGACGCTCTACGTGCTCTCAGTCCCTGCAGAAATAACACGCTTTGGTGAGCAGCTGAGAAAAGGCTCACTGACCTTGATATGCTATCACCCCCCGCCCAAACACACACGCACGCACACACACACACACACACACACACACACACACACACACACACACACACACACACACACACACAGTGTATGCAAATTCCTTATCTACGTAGTGTGTTCAACCATCATAAAGCGAAAGCACTAATGGTGCTAAAAATAATCATCCTCACCACCTCTTCTAGGAATGCGCACCAAACCACACATTTTACTTTGCTTACATTTGCACTTTGTTATATCATATCATCCACTCCTTGTATATACTCTTGTAATTCTCTCAACACGTTTGTGGTGTACTTGCAGTCACAATCAGTAAAGCTTTCCGTTTTCCCATGCCTGCTATCATGTGTTTTTTGGCTCAGCACACTTCCCCTCGTCCTTTGCAGCAGTATTTCTGAGTGTTGATGCTGTGGCAACTCTGGTCCAAAGTAGATTACAGTCCTTTCTCATTTTGTTGATTGCTTGGATCAGTGTAATCACTGGAAATGATTAATGTGTTTTTTTCATGTAAATGCTGTTTGTCTATTAAAGCTGTGTTCATGCATTTTGCTTTTTTTTCTTCTTCTTCCAGACTCTAAATGCTTCTGTTCATGATTGAGGCGTTCCCCTGAGTTCACATCTAGAAAAAACATTTCCTAGGAATTATACACCTGACAACACAATGGCTTCTAATATAATTGTGAGTATTAACATTGTCTCTCTTACATATGTCATCACTACTAGTGTCTGTCATGAATGGCCACACCTTAAAACTATGATGATCATTAACAGGTGTTGATATTTCTTAAGAAAGACTGGCCATGAAGTTTACACAAACGAACATAATGAAAATGCAAAAGGACGTGTGTTTGTAATACAACATGTGGGCTGATATCTATGCAGAGCAATGGAACATTACACATAGATTTAACATCAGAGAGTGGAGAAAATAACTTACTTGAATTCTCATTGGTGTGGAGGAAAAGGCAGTAACAATTTGAGGAAAATACCTTCTGAAAGATTGAAGGAAATAAACTGTAGTAGTATTTTTTGTACAGGTTGGGTGTCTATGGGATAGAGAACTAGGAAATAAAACCTTGGCGTAGGAGGCTTCCAGCAAAGGGATAGAGTTATTTTTACATAAATGATTTCTCATTTGTGAGCAGAATACATCACTATTTATTTCACTGCATTCATCCATGACTACCATAGACCTCTTTTATCCGTCTTTAGACTTTGATTCTTACTGTGTCCTAATTCATTGTATTATTCTGGTTTATCCAAAGCACACTGTAAATCTAAGGCTGTATGCGTTACTGCATGTTTTAAATATGTTTTTCCATCTAAATACACAAAGAATGTTATTATCAATCAGCGTGAACATCTGTGAATGGTTAAGTAACTCCAGATTTAAAAGATTTCACCACAGATGTCACATTCAGTGCTTACATTATGCATTCTATTTGTGTTGGTCATTCAACAGGGGTTACATTCCTTCTGAGCTATGGCATTTTTCAGGGTTTGACCTGTGAATCCAGTCTGACCTGAATGAATGTTGAATTTCAGGTGGAACAGCAGTTTTCTCACAAATTCACTGTGACGGTGGTTCGAGCTGAGAGTGTCACCAAGGGAGCACTGGGTGATCTGTGTGAGTGTTGTCAATGTTTTGTGTTATATGGTGCTAACATAAAAAAAAAATTTATTTAACATGTTGCGTGCACATAGCAGCTGCATGCATGTGTCTGTGTACAGGGACACTTTGGCAGTGGGCTTTTGCTATTGAGTAACACTGTTGAATGTGTGTGTGCAGTGGACACGCCAGATCCGTATGTGGAGCTGTTCATTCCGACTGCCCCAGAGAGCAGAAAGAAGACCAAGCACATAGACAACAACATCAACCCAAAATGGGATGAGACTTTTCACTTCATATTAGACCCCAACCAACACAACATCCTGGAGGTTAGCCCTGCATTTTATTGTCTTGTACCATATTTACATTACATTACAGGATGACAAGCAGGGAGGTAACGGAGCATAAATTCACATAAACACAGCTTGTCATTTTTAGCCTGATATGAGATAATATGAGATTCATAGTATCATCACAATCAGAACAACTCACTAGTGAAGGGTTATTAAAGCTTTGGTGAGAGTTTTGCTTAAATTTATTAATTTCTGACGAAACGTAGTAAGTTAAAAGTTGTACAGGTGAATTTAAACACATGCCAGAATAAGCACTGTAGCTCTCAACATAAATTTAACTTTATTCCACTCAGATAACATTAATGGATGCCAATTATGTAATGGATGAGACACTTGGGACCGCATCCTTCGACATCACCAAGCTCACAGTGGGCGAGACGAAGATGGAAACCTTCCTCATTGGCAAAGTAAGACATTAAAATCCACAGACTCTTTAGCAGATTCCTCAGTGTTAACTTACACAGAGCAGGTAAGCATTACTGAAATGTACAGGAGCTTACTTTTTCCAGCAGATATACGTAACGCTCCATATGGCATATGGTCATACAAGCTTTTAGTGTATGGAAGACAGAGTGTGCCAAAAGAATAACACTAGACATTTTGGTGGTTAAAAGATTAATTCAATTCTCCTTTATTACTATTTAAATAATCAATGATTTTACAAAGCATGCAAACATATTAACAAATAAGTTTTAAATTAACCATCAGGCTCTCTTTTCCTCTTAATTATCTGTTTGTGAAATTTTATGTTGGCACACCAACTACAATAAACGCTACCTTTCCTCTACAATAACCACATGTTTCATTGTCTTGACAGGCAACCAAAGTGTATTTAGAGATGTTACTGGAGATCTGGTATGTATTACTTTCAAAATCAAACACCTAATTTTATTTCATTCTGCACTGTTTAGGATTTATAGTTTAACCCAGAAGCCTGGACGTGAAAACGTAATAACGGTTATGTCTAACTAAGGGTTT
>JAUBNQ010000020.1:18715994-18735887 GCA_032353495.1 Ctenopoma kingsleyae
ATGAGAGATAAAAGGCATTGGCAAACAAACTGAATGATGATTCTTGGTCTTTTTTGAAAACTAGGCTCAAATCTTTGCATGGAAAAACATCCAGACCAAACAAACAACCAGTGAAGGCAGCGTGACAGACTGAAGAATTTTAAACAGATCTGAAAATTGGTAAAACCTGAATTACTGACCAGGTACAATACTGGAGAAGGAAACACTGGAGACTCTCTGGAACAGAAAACCATCCCGGTCATAACCTGTCACTCTCAAGAAGAAGGCCTCGTTGGGTGGGATAAACTCTGTGATGTTCCAGAGGCCGTACGGTCGGCGTTCAGGGTAGTAGCGAATTGGCAAAGTTTTTATTGCTTCGCCCGTGACTGATAAGAGCTCCAGCCTGTCAGCACGAGCAGGAGGGGAAAGTCCAGTGGTGTTCAGCAGGATGTAGGTGGGAATACCTGAAACATTTATATGAAATGCAATATACTTTTTTCTTTGCTGCTCCAAAGCATAAAGATGCAAGTAAAGACAACAGGTGAAGAAGAATCTACAAGAGTGTGTATCTGTATCTGCACAGTAGGTAAAATAGAAACCTATGGTGCAGCTATGGTGTCCTGTTCTTTCATAGTTCAGTTCAGTCAAAGATTGTCCTCACTGACCTTGAACTGGTCTACTGGAGGTCTTTTTGAAGTCCAGGGTGGGCTTTCTGGAAAACCCAGCTCGGAAGTCGATGGTGCTGAGACCTGAGATACGGACAGAGTGTCTTCCTTCACTGGACGTCTGAATCAAAAATGGGAAATTTATATAAATTGTATATAATAATATTTACTGTATGTCCAAGACTCATGTCTGGTAATTTGACTGAGAATTACTGGTTAGTACAACAGTTCCTGTAGTTTTACTTTCATTATCAGATACTGTCTTGGTATGCTGTGGGAGTTATAAATAAGTAAATAAACACGTTTTTTGTTCAAATCTGTGTAAATGTTTAATAAAGACATTTATATCTTTGGTCCAAATCCCTGGCTTTATACTTGATTATGAAAAGGCTCAGAAGTCATAAAACTCAAGATAAAAGAAGAAGAAGAGAGAAAGAAAGACGATGTTGCATCAAAGGCTGCTCCGTTTAGTCTAAATGACAGACGCAGGATTGTTGTGTAACAACCTTTTGTATGTCAACCACCCCCACACGTACAGACAAGCCACTTGAAGTGTTAATTCAAGACATTTTACACCTGAGCTTATAAAACACTCACAATTCAGAGATGACCCATTCAGTCTGACATTCATACTTTAATTAAACAAACACAACCACTATAATCAGACTGTGGCTAATAGCTCATGAGGTCTTCATGATGCAGAGGCCTTTTGATGTTTTGCAGAAATACAGACTGAGTAATTACAATGAAGTATAGGTTGGTGAGAGGTGGAAACTCCTCGTCTTACGTAAAGCACCTTAGAAGTGTCACAGACATTCAGACAGTGAGGCATGCAAGCCTAAACTGTCATTTGTAATTGCCTAAAATTAAAGAGAATGTGTGGATTTGCTGTATTTTCTACCTGCCATCAACTTATGATTCCCTGTAAAGGAAAAACTACAAAATAGGAAAGTGGGAGCTTAGCTTCAGACAGACAGACCAGATCAAACAATGAGGTAACACCAGGACAAAGTGGATCAGGCAGAGCCCCAAATGCTAATGCCTGCCATCATGACATATAATACATACTGTGACCATCAAACCTGCCCTAGAATTATACCTAGAATAGTTGGTTGTAAATGAGACCATAATTAAGGGATAGGTCTTCTAAAGGTCACGCTTTTAGCAAACAGTCCCTGTCATTAAAGCCACTCATTTCCAAATTTCACACCCACTCGGACTGATCAATTCTTGGATACACACTCACTCAATGGTGTCATATGCTGTATGGCTGTCATGACATTTATACGTTTACATCACACTTAATGGACTGATACCAGCACATAATTTGAAATATTAAAACAGCCGCTGTATATGCTTCTATAGTGGAGACACTGTGGTGGCTGGAGATGAACCCATTTTGGCACAATGACACATGAAGTCGGTCAGGAGGCTACTTAAAATCTCTTAAAGTTACTGCTCTGCTTCTAGTGAACAGAGAAATTTAAAAAAAGCAAACACAAAGAGCAAGACTGGTGTTTTAAGAATGTGTTGTATTACAATATATGGCAGAAAAAAAATGACTTAACACTTCACCACCAGCATACATACAGTATTACAATTCCTAGATCTTTCAGTGTGGTGTTGATTGACACTTACTGGCACACACCCTGTATAATTTCCTGTCATTGAGGAAAGTTCATTACTATCTTAATGTTAATACACACACAAGATGGCACAATCTACAGTATCAGCAAAACTTAAGAATCAGGGGGTGATTGTGGAGTGAACCCACTTTCCGCGCTCCACTACAAGATCCAATTAAAGGCAGATTAAAAAGAATCAAATTCCTTTTCACACACAATCTATAGCCTGGGTCTTACACTGAGATGTCACGGGCCATTAGTGTTACCGAAACCCAGCATGGCAGAACAGTGAAATCCCCCGAAAGCATTTATCCACATTTCTTTGGATGTCCTGGGAAACACAGCTACAGATGAGAAGGAGACATTGCTAGTCTGCAAGCCAGCTAGAGTGTTGCGGGGGACAGACGTTGTAAAAGGCAGTGTCCAAAAGTAGAAATGGGAAAAACAAGACATACTGGGACTACAGAGGGAGAGAACAGCAAATCCTGGTGTGGCTCTCTGAGGAAGAGAGTTACAACAGTAAATGTGTTGGGAGGAAGATGCATGAGGAAAGATACAGTGAGTGACGGAAAAAGCTTAATAAAGACAGATGAGGCGAGGGAGCACAGGACAGAAATAAGACAGCAGGATTCAATGTCTTTTTTTATGTCTGTTTAATATCCCTCATCACTTCTATGAGCACAGTATATAGAACAAGTCAGGACTCTGAAAGTCTGAAAGCGCAGCCCTCAATCAGAGCTTACTGATACTGAGTTTTAAGCACATATTAAACAGAACTGTTCACCTTAGATCATCTTTTTTGTCTGCATTACAGAAAACAGAGCGTTATGCAGCTAAAGCAATGTAAACTATTCACCAAGAATTCAAACAGGTCTACCAGAGGTAATTCAGCACACTGGGGAAGTGTCCTGTAATCTCTATCACACGTGTAAAACATTTCCATTGTTTCTATCATGGCAGGTTCTTCCTTTGTGAACAGATAAAGGGTTCTTTAATCTGTGTTAGTGACAGACCCCAGCGTGAGACCAACCTGAGGGTGCAGACTTTTTTTATCTTATTCAGCCCAAAAACAAAAATGCATCACTATCTTAGTGTATTTTCCATGTCACCGTTATAAGAAACATATAACTTAATTGGACTGCTTGAGAAAAAATCAACAGATGCATTGCAGAAAATTAGGGTAGCAACAGAAAGGGGATTAAAGATGTATAACAAGACATAACGAGAAGAGACACAGCAACAAAGATACACTATAGCTGTATGGTTGCATGGATTTGTGATAAAAAAAAAAAAACTAATGTTATACTGTATGTAAAAACTATATATGCAAAACTAGTTCCACAACAAATAATGGGAAATCCACATTCTCAATCTACCAAGTATGCAAGCATCCTCATCTGCTCACAACTGCACTTTCCATTGAGAGGAAACACATAGATAAAACTGTTTTTCATCCAATCTCTTCCCTCGTAAATCAGCTGAGTGATAACACATAACACAGATATGCAGACATCAGGAAAAGTGTCTGACAGAGACCTATGCAGAATACAGGGACTGTGGAGACCCCTTTAAAAAACTCCAAACATCTGGATTTGGCCGTGTGTAAAGTCAAATGTGTGACTTTTGTAGCATAACCTAGACAGCAGAGTGCCAAAGGTTTCAAGTTGGAGAGAGGAACACAACAACAAGAGTGACCAAAAAAACACAGCAAGTTGTGTTGACAGCAGAGACCTTGAACATATTTTATCTTCATCTACCTGGACTGTCTTTAAAATCATGTCAGAACTAAAATAATCTTTCTGGTGATGTTCTCGTTGAGATGCTTTCACCAGACCACATGCATGTTAAAGTGATATATCACTGCAGTAATTCAACAAAGCATAGCTGCCTGCTGGGTGTGAGTTGTGACCTCATTCCATGGTTATACTACTGAACTAGCTTCAGTAAGACAACTCAGATCTGGGAATTGTTGGGAGAAGCCTGTAATTTCACACATACTTCCAGGTAAAGAATAAATTGTTTACCTTGATGGACCACATCCCAGGCCCGGGGTCCTTGATGTTGACAACTTTGGCAGAGTTGGGAATGTGCAAGAGCTCAGTTAGACCATCACTCTTTCCCACAAGCTTCCCTGGAGGCCAAACAGAAGCATTGAGACAATTATTTACCTTTTCTGCAGCTCTGACTGATGCAAATTAATTCTTAACACTAGCTTGATGCATGTTTACAAGTAAAAAAAAAAGTTGCTGTCGAAATATGAAAATGCAGGATATTGTTTTAGCATTTAACAGAATTTTTATAACTGAAAAAAACATTTGCAAAATGCATGGGCGATGCTGAAATTAATACTGTTAAAAAAGATGGAGTTTGTAGGTGAAAAACTTTTTTGTGTCTTAGTTCCTATACTTGTCCTCCTCTTTTTCCTACTCTTCTTGTATTATTGTCTATTGTCTCTTTTATTTAAAGATAGTGACACTAAAACCTGAAGTTGATGCTTAGTCAAAAGCTTTAAATTTAGTTTAACACCTTTTAAAACTTTGTAGCTTGGTAGTATCTTCATTCAAACATCATAACAGACTGTAAAGTTGTATCAGCAATCTTAATGGTGTTTCCTTTTAAATGTGGAAAAATGACCTAGGAAGAACAAATTCAACTAGCCCTACTTCCTTCTGTGTCAGTGTTTCTCTATCATACATGAAAAACACAACTAGCTAATGTTCAAAGATATTGACAAACAAAATCATAGCAACTTTTCAAAAAATCAGTGTAACCAATGAAGGCATTTGGGATTACAATCTGCTGTTCTGTCAACACACGGTAGCATTTATCGTACCCTGGGGGTTTTTTATCTCAATGTCAGGTGCTGGGCCACTAAGGGCCACAGTGACTTCCTTAAGGCTGGGGTCAAAGGGCATCTGCCAAGTGTTGCTGACCCCAGTGAAGTGGTCAGTGGACAGCAGGTGGACCTTGGACGACTGCACGGCCTCCTCCACCCATTTAAGGACCTACAGAGTAGGACATGTAAAGTATGTAAAGGACACATCACTTAAAATGTGTTAAATTTTAATCTATTACTTTCTACAACAGCACAAAAGGTAGATACAGATCTGCATTAAAATCAGTTTATTCTTTTCCAACATTAGTAATATAGCAGCTAACAGACTGATGCACACACTGACCCCCTCAGCTGCAGACAAGACCATCCCTTCAATATATGCAAGGCTTTCATTTGGAAAGATTCTCCATGTGTCCTGACCATGTATTTCTTATAGAGAACCCAACCAGTACTGTGTCACATAGATGCTATTCCACACAGCATATGTGAAGGAGCAGGCTTTTCTAATATGAGAGAAATATGGCTGCATTCATCTCAGAAAGTGTCAGGAAAAACCTGGGTGTAAGACGGAAAGCAAATGATGATGATGACTCATGTACTGCACGGCACAAAAAGTACATCTGTTGCTTAAAGCCATAACAATCTTTGTTCAGCAACATGTCGATTTAAATCTGGTTCTTTAGCATAAGCTTTGCAAAACAGACAAGACCGTGGTTGAGTATTTCATCCTAGTGTTTCTCAAAATTTGTTACAAAACTATATTTCTAGTTTCTAATGTACATCCTTGTTTATAATTTACTTCCTTGTTTTTAATTGACCTCCTTCCTTTCTTTGGCACAAACTGTAAAATTTGTGTTAAGGCATGTACGTAATCTTGCAAATGTGTTTCTTGGTGAAAACTAAAGGAAGTAAAGTAAAAGTAAATAGCCTCAAAAACAGAACAGAGAATAATATTCATATAGAAAAAAAAGAAGATCACATGATCTTATGATCTTAATAGAAATTAGTTTCTAGATTCACTCCTTCACTAGCAAAGAATTTTATCTTACAGGAATTCGATTCAGACTTCAAGCTTTGACTCACTGCCCAGTCTCAGACAGTTGATTTACGTTTCTTGGAAAGGTTAAAAAGAGCAATGTTATACATCAGTCAATTAAATGTTTCCTGCACATTTAGTCTGGAGTCCAGATTTGAACATGGCCACAGCAGAAGACATGAGAAAGGCTGTAAATACTTCTACTATTATTTAATTTACACAGCTTATGGGGAGAACCCAGGCCAAGTTCAAATGATTTGAATACTGTGACCAAAACTTGTCCTTTGAATCCAGAATATTTGTCTTCTGACTGTGATCAGAACCGCTGCTCCAGATTTCCATTCAGTGATGTTCTTACCTCATTGACCTGTTTTTTGTCTAGATGGAAGACCTGCCCAGAGCTGGTAGAAGCAATCTCCTCGTAAACCTTATAGCCGATGTGAGTCCTATCATCACAGTCCCCCGTCAGCACAAACACTACCTGCACACATGCGCACAAATATGAAAAAAAGTGACCCCTTTACTTTAAAAAAATCATATTAATCTAGGTAACCATCAAGGTAAAAAACCTGTGATTGCTTCTGCTGAATGAGCTGCAGGACTTCATGGGTCAGTTTATAATCTTTAGAACGGGCATCTGTGAAGACGTAAATATATGAACCCGGCAAGGAGATTTCCAAAGCAATCTTAATGGCACCGATGCTCATCTCTGGACAGTCTCCACCTCCCTGAGTAAGAGAAAGATATCATCAATGGTGTTTGCCTACATGTGTAGACAAGTTTGCAAACAAAAAAGAGTACATTCAATACAGTACAAATGATGATTGTCCAACTTTTCAATTAGTATGCATGGTTTTAGCATTACCATTACACCTAAGAAGAAAGCTGAGAGGTGGCTGAAATCTTAAACCCTGGGGACTGTCAACATCCAACCAAGTTTAAAACAAACAATGGATGAATAAAAAAAAAAAACAATCTTGCTCCAACCATACTGACAAGAGCAACAGACATATGGTAATCTGTCTTTCTTACTGACTGCTCTCTCTGTCTGACCGGTGGGGTCAAAAGGAAATGTTTTCTATGGCATTCCAAAAGACACATGTCTATCTGTCTGAGCTAGCTCTGATGTATCGCTCCCAGAAGTAACATGTGGAGTGGTGTGACCCCTGATTGCTCTATCTCTCCTGAAACCCAGCATCTCCCCTCTGGCCAAAAAGCCACTCCCCCATCCCCCTACTGCCCCTGACACTAAGCCTGATAACCCCTCTGTCCTTATGTTCCTGTGGCTTAGAAAATATGAGGTGTTGATAACTTCTCCTCCCTTAAACACAACATTCATGGCAAAATAATGTCAATTTCAACAAAAATGTCACCTCCACATACATTTTCCACGCATTCTGGCCAAATCCTATTCAGGGGTTGTGCAGGTGAAGAGGTGAGTGGAGGAAAAACAGACTCAGGAATTAAGCAGCAAGTGAGAGGAAACTGGATCTCTTCCATGCTACACACAACACGCTCGCACACCAGATTAACAGTTGTACATGCCAAGGATGCACAGACACTTGCCAAAGGCTTTCTTCAAAGGTCAGACATCGGAATGCTTCTTGTCTATATATCTCTGTCATCCTCAGATATGCAGAGTACTAGTACAGCAGTTCTGCTTTGCTGAAGTGGTACGTGAGAACACTTCTGTACAACTCCTTTCTCTGTGATCTTGAACGTGATCTCTGAACCCACCTGAACGTACAGCTCTCTCAGCTCATATTGGAACTTCTTTGGGTCTGTTGTGATTGTTACAGGTCCAATCTCTGCAGAGAAACACAGGAAGAAGCACAGGCTTAAAATCAGCATCTGATGAATAATTGAAAGCATTTTTCCCTTAAATTCTTCTCTTGAACCAAATATTAGTTTTGGCAATAGCCTACGGATATCCAGATTAAAATGTCACAATATAAACTGCTAAGGCGAAGTCCAGGAAAGAAGATATATTTAACGGAGAAAGAGAAAGAAGGAAAAAGACAGAAATATGACAGGCGTAACAATGAAGATTGAACTAATGGTCTTAAAATATTTCTAAAGACAGATTTAATATATCTAATGGGATGTTCTGATGGTCTGTGTTTTATTCTCCTATTCACACATTATTAGACTAAAAGTAACTTTTGCACTGTTACGGTAACGCAGCTCTGAAATGACTTTAATGTCTTTTTCCACAGATGTATTGAAGCTGTAATAATTCAGGCTAGATACACAATATCACTGTATTCCAGAAAACAGAGTGACAAGGTGTTGCAGCATATCAAATGAAGCTCATACTGAAAGGGACAAAGTAGAGCTGGGCGGTACGACCAAAATTCTATATCACTGTATTTTACAAAATTATGACGGTTTCCCTGTATTCAATGATAATTTTTTTCCCCATGCGTGAGTTGGTGTTAAACAGATTTTCCACTGATTGAGAGAAGAGCGCCAGATCACAACAGAAGTCATTTCAGGTTAGCTTTCCTATAGAACAGGTCTATACGTCATCTTTTTATTAAACTAACTTAACAGCCTTAATGTTATTTACCTTGTTTACCCAAGGACATGTCATTTCTGTGTCTACATGATGGTACATTTAGAATTCTCCTCTGCTACTCTCTGTATCCGCACCGATGTTCATTTTCACTGCTCAGTACCTCCACTGACGTGGGTACTCTGTTACATGCGTGTTTAGTGGTGTAGCAGTGGAAATTTTCCCCCATTTCCTGCTGCGCCACGCTCCGCCCCGCTCTTGTTTAGACTATTTAAACCGGTATTACGGTATAAGGACAATCCATATCATAACAAAAATAAAAAACGGTTTTTGGTATGAACCGGTATACCGCCCAACACTAGTTTGAACGTAGAAATGAAATATTCCTGTGCTATGCAACAAAAACATGACTGTGATGGTACCTGCAGTATTCCAGTCTTGCCTACATTTACGTGGGAGCCGTGTCTGATTGTAATGCTGTCATTCATTTTTTGATGGTTGTGTTTGTTTATATACGTGCATTTTCTGTCTCCCTCTCAGGTGTTGTCTGGTGGCAGATTGCTGGCTCTGAACAGTGCACAAGTTAGTGATACAGGCAGGTATCAACTTTTTATGGAAAAGATGGTAAAGCCTATGTATGTCCAAACTTTTGACTAATTACAGTATATAAATTTAATTAGTAGCATTACTCTGGACAAGGACTTTTGGGGGTTTTGTCTATAATCTGGTCGCAGTACAGATGTTCAATCAGTTAAAATACATTTGTTCATATCGTTCAAAAGCAAAACTTACAAATTTGCCCTATGGAAGAGGTTGTATATAGAGAGGGCAATGTTGCCTGTCTCTATCTATGCTATCAGCATCTCTGTAAATGCAGAATAATTGCTTTTTGGCTCAAGTACTGTAATGTTCTTTGATCAATTTCTGCAAAATGAGGTAATCTTTCACTGTATCATAAAAGTACCTCACCACCATCAAATAATGACAACATTGCCTGGGCTATGTACTTCTGTCAGTGTTAGTAGTCACTGCTGTTTCTCAGCTTACTTTGTTCTATCCGTTAATGAGCTGCTAAGCCCCTTCTTGAGTCAAACTGTGTGACTTCAACCACTGCAGCTGTGCTGTGGAATGAGCCCAATGAGGGGCTGCAAAAGCTCACGCACATAGGTACAAATGTCTGTACTTCTCTGTGAGCACACTCATGGACATAATGCAATCCCTAATCTCTAACCCTAACCCAAATCTTAACCATCACAACTAAATGCCCTTAGCTTAACATAAATATGCTTCTAATTTTAACCCTAAAACCACATGTCAAACCTTCAAATAGACCTTTGAAAGCAAGGAGCAGCCAAAAGTCCCCATTCCCAAGGTTCTCATAAAGACAGTCATACAAGCGCACACACACACACACACACACAGCAGTTCTGCACATGCAAGCAAATTGGAAAACAAGGGATCCCTTGTTGAAGAAAAGGCAATTACAAAGGATCCGCTACTTTTAAAAAATGATAGTCTAAACTGTTTTACAACTGCCTCCAGCCTCATGTAGAAGTCAGAACCCAAATGAGAAATTTAGTTGTTGAGTGGAGAGTTGTGACTCCTTGATGGCCTACATGTTGCAATGTAAACTTGTGACCAGAGGATTGCTGGTTCTCCTCTCACAACCTTCTCAATCTGGGTGGGACAACAGAGGTAAACACATTCCCCTGCCACATGGACACCACTGCGGTATCACAAGGGCTCCCATTAACTGACCAGTGGTGCAGGTCAGACTGTGGGTGAACTGAGACAGTGTCCAGGTGTGAATGTGTGTCAATGTGATTAGGAAACTAAAAAGAATAAATAGAGGTTAAAAATAAAAAGATAAAAAAATCTTTCTCTGTAATTTACTTAAAAACATAAACAAATTCAGATACTGTAACATTAAATTTCGCACTGAATGTGGAATCATAAGCATTTTATTCTCCACTTGCAGCTACCATCACCTTGCAGTTTGTCTTGAAAAGCACTCTGTAAGCACTTTCAATTTCTATAATAATACACACAAAAAAGCAATAACCCAGATATTGGCATCCTTTTAAATCCTCAAGGTGGAGCAAAGGAACATTTGTGGCATTCAGAGGCACTTTTTAAAACTAACATGGAAACGTGTCTGGCTGCTCAGAACGGAACATGGATCGAGAGCCAAGCTTTGATGGAGATGGAAAAGCTGACATCTCTTCCCTTACGGGATAGGTTCCCATGGCTGTTGTAAGTATTCTTTAGACAATTTGGCTAAAGCGCCCTAAACCACAGCCACCTTCTTTGCATGAGCACTGTGGAAAAGCACTGCAAACCTGCTGCTAAAACCAATACAAATAACCCCTAAAGAGAATGACATGAAATAAATCTAACTCTTCAAACTTGAGAAATGATCTCTGGCTTTGGTATATCAAGGTAAAGATAGCACTGCTGGTGTTTATCCACATTTGGACGTCTGAAAGGGCTGTGAAAAGGTTTCAAGCATTCATGACTCTGAGATTCTTTGTGCCAAATGTCCACCGAAAAATTTTGTGGGGGGGTTAAGTGCTTTGTCCAAAGACAGGTCATTAGAACTTCTTTATAATCAGGAAATCATTACGCCTTTGCTGCCAAAATCACACTTTCCAGCAGGTCTGGAAAGTCATGCAGCTGACTTCTCACACATCATATCAACACTTTATGAGAAAATAAATAGAAACATATTTTATAACTGCATAATATATTTAGAAATATTTTAAATAGCAAAGATTTCCCATTTCCAATCTAGAGTGTTATAAATAAAACATCTGACTACACAAGATACAGACATCATATGACGACATACCACATACATAGGAAATAGCTTTCTCTGTAATGACAAGAAACTAGACCAAGTGAATGAAGTCATAGAGAAAGAACGTGATAAAAGAAACAACAACACATAGAAAATGAACCGAGCTGTTGACACAAGTGGACTGAAAGTAAACAATGAAAACAAATGACTTCAGCCTCGACTTTGATATTCTTACAACAGAAAATAATCCTCTGCAAATCACGTGCAAGCTTAAACATTCACAGAAAGTGTAATGGGATAGAACGAACTGGGCAGCTGTCCAATTGTAAACTCAATTTCACCTTCACAGACATTATGGCTTAAAGTAATTAGCTGGGAATCCCTCACGCATTCACTGTCGAGTGAGTTTCTCTTTCTTTGCAACATCAGCAGCAAGGAATTTCGGGGCCAGTATCATGAAAGATCGCATTCGTTTGTTTTTATCAACCAAATAAATAACGAGTTTTTAGCAATACAGAAGAGCTGTTACATGACAAACAGATGACAGAAACATTGTCATAATTCTGCTATGTATTACTGACAGTTCTGCTAAATAAGACTATGACATGATGTGGACGTTTGGGAAACGTACACTCGCTATATGCTCTATATAATGACTATGATTTATAAAATCCTAATCAAAGAATTAAAGAAAACCAATGCTGTAGCAACACAGACCTGAAGAATCCCTAAACCAAACTTTCTGCTCATCAGTACCATCAGCAACACAATCATGTGTGTTCTTTTTCCTGTTTACAAGGATTTCATGAACCTATCACGTGTACTAGTGTAAGCAACAGTGAAACAAGCAGACAGCCAGGCAGTGGAACAGATAACTGGTAACAGAAACAATAAGGTCACAGAATGGCATGAACAAAGGCCAGAACATATATGACACAACAATCTGGCAAAGCGTGTGCGGAACTGGTTTGGTTTCAAAACTGACAAAGCTAACGGACAAATGAGAACAGGTGTATAAATGGGGAGGGAAATGTTAACGTAATAGGAAATGGAGAGAAGGTCATGGGACATCTGTTGGAGCATCTGGTGGACGGCTGAGGAAAGACAGTTCAGGAAGCTCCATATAAATGCGGGAGCCTTATAAGGAAGCGAGAACAATGCTGACAGGGGCAGAGGGGCAGCACTAACAAGTCTGGGGCACGAATCATGACACAGCCATTGTTACTTGTAAAAATGATTTACTCATTTAATAGTCATGAAAAGGAGGTTTGACAAAAAAAAAAACAACAGGTTACACAACATGAAGCTGTTACAGCACTTAACGGCAGCAGAAGCTGTAACTACACACTGCTTTCTATCATCCTGCTGACTCGGTATAAAATGTGCCAGAATGAGAGTGGCTGTCATCCTGACTGTCAGCTGTGGGGCATTATTCACTTAATCAGCCCAACTGAGAAAACACATGTGAACACAGTATACGGCCCAGTTAGTGTACGTTGGTGTTCAAAAGTATACATAAATACTGAATACAAACGAGCAAAATGTTTGCAGACACACCTAATGTGAGGCATGGCATGCAAGTGTATTTGACAGATAAGTGCACATACAAACACAAGCAAATATACTCTAGATAAAAGGTCAACAACATGGTGCAACTGTAATTACCTCAATGTGAGCAACTATCACTGTTAATAGAGTGCACACATATGTTATGTTTCTCTTGGGAATAGGTAACAAACCTACATACAAAAAACATTTGCTGTACTTAATTGTTAACAGTCTTCCTTACTGTAATCACAGACTCACCTCTTCTGTATTTCCACTTCACTGGTAACTTTATTTATTTAATTATTCATTCATTTTTTATTCTTTTTTTTTTTTTTTGCTTTTCCGCTGTGACGTACATCTGAATCCTTAATTAAATTGCTCAAATTGGCATACTTTACTCAGACACCAGTGGTGAAATCATCCTAAACGTTTTCCCCAAACAGGAAATTACAGCTTTGTAAAAGATTATCTGTTGATTTTCACCAAGTTCATATGTGTTGCCTATTTAAAATGGGAAACCACGGTGGAGGGGAAGTGGTTAGTCACTCTGACAGGATAATAATCTCAATTTATTTCAAATGAAGACTCATTATTTCTGTTGTCGGTGACATAATCCTGTCCTCAGTGCTACAGAGCAATTATCACACTAGCAGCTCTAAATCAGTGTTTCAACAAACTAAGTCTTTTTAACAGCAAACTTCACCATCACCAACTTCACTTTTTTTAGGTCTACTTACTATTTTGACTTCACTCATTCACATTTGACTGTTATTTTCCTTTTCTTGTAAGGATGAAATTCAGTAATACTATATAATAGGGGCAGCTACTTCTAACCTGCACAGGGGCATGTTTCCATTTCAGATCTACTGTCAACATAAAAGATCATTTGATGTGTTGATCCCTATATTCTGAGTCCTTTTTTTTAACTTATTTAGTCCAAACTCCTTCTGCTTTTGACACTGCTTCTTCACATTTTCTCTCTGTTCCTTATTACTGTGCCTCCCGACATCTCTTTACTTTCCCTCCTTGCTCCCCTACCCTCACTCTTTTACCTAGCCTGACTTCACTAACTGCCATCTAACGTCTGTGGTTTAGCCTGGAGCAACTGAGCTGACAATAGGCTTGATTTCAAACCACTACATACAGAACTTGTGATGGAAATTTCTCCCTGCAACCAACAGAAAGACAGAAAGACCACCAGGCAGTTTAAACTGGAGCTGGTTGTGGCCCTGTCTCTCTTGTTTCAGTTCACTTGATGCAAATGGACGCGTCCCAGAATGATGGGCCACAAAACCACAGAGTTTTATTAATGGCACTCATGAGTTCAAATGATCACACACAGTCCAACACAGCGAGACGGAACCAATACACACACCACACACAGGCATGTAATCCCTCCCAGATGCATGGAATGCTAGAGCATGTTTCAGAGACCCTCCACCAATCATCCAACTGGCTGGTAACTGGTGCCAGAGACAGAACAGAGAAGAAGACGCAACCCAAGGAGCTAAGTTTAAGTATTTGCCGTGAATGTGTGTGTGTGTGGGGGGGGAACTTATGATTGTCATTAATGGGCATGTGTGGTTCACTCGTGCAGCCACAGAAACATGGAACCTTGAAGCAAATTGAAATCTCCTGACTATGCATGTGCGATGTGTGTGTGGGTTCTGCACAATCTGCGAATCCTATGCTGTCATTATCCTCTTTACAGAAAAGATGAAACAACATTGAAGTAATGGCAACTGAACAAGTGGTTTCAATCAGTATTTTTCAAGCACTGTTCATGTCATTTGCCAAATAGCGTACAATGACCTGATAATTCAATATCTGATGTTAAATGTAAATGCCTGAGACATGTTATTGAAGACATTTGCTCCTCTGTCTGTGGTTTTTGCTGTTAAAAGTTCAAACTGGCATTATGGTATGTTGTCATATAATAATGAACTAAAACTGTGCATACAGTAGATATAAAACACCATATGTTTTTTACTTTAACTAACCTCATATCATCTAAGAAAATAACTTTTTTTTTTTTGTTTTCCAGGCCATATGTATGCTATTATCATTATATTAAAAGTAATACATTCATAATAGCAAGTAATATACAGAAAGATTTTATGATAATCTCAACTGTTGCATTCTTTGTAAAGCTCCATTTATATCTGGTCTGAGAAGCTGTGGAGCCTGAGGAAAAGATCAGGGTGGCTCTTTTGCTGTTGGGAATCTACACTGTCACATGTTGGCAATCTGTGCCTTTACTTTAATTCTCCCCACAAGCTCTATGTGACTAAATGTGACATGGGGATTTGTGAATTTATACGGAAAGAAAACATAAAAGAAAGAGCAGAATTTAATCTGTCTGTGTGTTTGGATCACTGTCTAAACTTGTGTCTGAATATCAGCCAGACGAAAACAGTGAGGAGAAATATGGAAACGATGGGAAAAAAATTACACGAATGATTTATTGGTCAAAAGAATGCAACATTGCATGCAACAAGACAGATTTTGAGATAGATTTCTGCATGATGGGATGTAAATGTATGCCTTGTGCAGGTTTTAAGTGTAAACTGTGCAGAAAAATATTATAGTGTAGTAACTATGCAAATTAAATGCTTTAGTGACAGGATATTGTTTGCTTTATAAAGCTCTTTCATGCTAATTTGTAAATTTGACCTACATAAAAAAATAAGTTGACAACTATGATATGATGAGATAAATGTGCTTCTGTAGTGGACTGAAAGCTAAATACTGAAAGCTAGCTTATCTCTCTTTGATATTGTGTAGGCATTTGACATTAGATTAATTTAGACTAACTTTTATGATGTGTTGCGCAACATCTTCCTTACCTACATGGTAAGTGCAAGACAGAAAAGAGGTAAGACAGAGGCCTTGACAACAAAGCTGTGGCTGTGGCTTTTTTCTATTAAGACTCTTGTCTCAAGAATTAATTAACATGCTTGAAAATAAACGGTAAGAACCTCAATATTAGTGCCACAAAAATTATTTTATAGCTGATGGTGTAATCCCAAACTGCTCAAAAGTGACTGGGGTGGTGTTTTCTATTCAGTGTGCCTCTTATGTTTTACTGGGGAAATTCTAATTGTGTGTGCTGAAGCAAACGAAGAAACCTCAGATGCAGCAGATTTATACTGTTGGCCACACACAGATGCACGCTCAGATGTCTGAGGCAGTGATTTCCAACAAGGGTGCCATACAACACTGGAGCCTCTGCAGATTTGCGTAGGTGAGTTGTGACCATTAAAGATTAATTAAAATGGTTATACAGAAAAGTAGACTTTTTAAGGCCTTTGAGGTTTTAAAATTAGTAAGACAGTTGATCATGCAGCAAGTGCTCATCATCACACTGACACAGAGTAAGAAGTTATTTAAAACTAAATGCTAAAATCCAGGTTTCACACTGAATGATATATTTGTAAGAAATAAAAAATTTAATCGTATGTCATTCATTTTGTAATATTTAAGCGCTTTATGGTGTACCCAGAGTTTGCCTCAATAAATGCAGCCAATCACTTGTTTAAATTGATCTTCATTGTTCATGGCTTCCCTCAACATATATCTCTCACAGGCAGGAGCAGAGAGCACTGACAACCTGACCTTTAGTCTTGCAGTCTGCATTGCAGTTTCAACAAGTGTCTGCTTCAGACACATTTGACACAGTACAGGCCTCCATGTCAATCAAAATTCTAAGACGTATTGTTGTTTAATTTCAGCTTCTATCACTGTTCTTTAACCATCTCTCTATCTTTTCATCTCTCTTCATTGCTCTGGTCCAGACTCATACTGTAGACATGTCACTAATTGTGCAGCCTTACAGGAAATGTTTCAACATCACACGCTAGGTTTGACTGGAAAGAGGGAAATGTGAGGATGAGAAGTCCTAAAAGGGAAAGTAATTCACCTGAAAAATAATAATTTTCCCTGCCTGTGGAGGAAAAATGTATGTAGCACATGGGTACAATGTTTGCAGACCCAGAGAGGAATTATGATCATGATTACAGAAGCATTTCAGAGATTGGGCTAAATGCCAACAAGCCAAATGGTTTGCATTAAACAATCATACTTACAGAACTGCTCAAAAAAACGAACCAGTCTTCTTCCACTGCAGCCCATTTTTCTAAACAATGCCAGCATTCTCATTTCAGTGTACATGCAACTGTGATCCTACTATAATAAGATCATTAACCTTTTACAAGAATGTAATTCCCTGCATGGAAAGGTATTTTCAGTAAGTAAAGTAATGCAGCAATAGTTGATTGTTTTGCCAACTGGAAGCAAGCCTAATAAGCTGTAAACACAATATATTATCACCTTATAAAATTGCTGTGGTGAACATGTCAGCAAACAATTTACCATTTACGCATCCAGCAGAAACAAAACGACCTTAGCAACAATTACAAGTTGTGTCTCTGGACGACTGATAAATAGAAGCCCATTATTCCTTTTTACTTCTGTTTTGGACTCAACTCAACGCTGAGGGAAATATTTTAGCATCTACATGATGCTCCACTATGTTCACCGGTTAGTGAGGCTGCAAAGGTAGAAAACAGTATGATTGCTGCTGAGGCTAGAAAGTTGAGAAAAGCAGTGAGAGTGAACAAAAACCACAACCAACATCACATTACAAAGCTGTGAGTAGTAAAACCAGAGGAAAGAGCTGATCAACGCCCAACAGTCCTGTTACATTAAGGGGACCTACAAAGTCATTTGATCCACTGTTGATATACAGGTAATTATTAATACATCTTCATGGTTCAAATCTGTATCAAACTAGCAATATATGGTTTGGTCACAGAAGCAAGTCTTTATATGGGCTGCACCCCTGCTACCCCTGTTCTGCATGGTAAATGATCATCCAACTCAAATAACTGCATGCATGTGGTAAGCACAGAGGAACTCAAAGAATTGTGCCCTCTATCATAATCACTCTACAGCACTCTGAACACACACACACACACCAGCCCCACTGCTGCAACCTAACATATGTTTTGACTAAAATGTACATGAACAGCTTACACAGTAGAGAAAAACTTGGAAAACACAGCAAACATGAGGTCATGCCATACCAACCCACTGGAATGGTTTCAAATGAGCGCTCCAGACTCTGAAAGTATGATGTAAAACAATGCAATAAAATGACTCTGTGCTAGAAAGACCTTTAGGGAAAAGTTTCCTTAATAATAATGTCTAGACACTGATCTGTAGAGTCTAAATTAACTATAGAAATTATGATTTAAGGAAAGCCGTAGTTGAAGGGGAAACAGTAAAAGAGCTGTAGTTGCCGGTTAATCTTATGGTTAATAAAGCACAAAAAATGCTGACTGACAAATGCTACTATACAACATAATGTACATATGTCTACAGTGGATTTTTATGTCTTGCTTGAATTTATGTCTTTAACATTTCTGAATGTGTTATGTGGCTCAAGACTTCTCTCAGCACTATACTGTTAGAGCACTGCAGGAACAGCATCTAAAATCTACTCCCCATGAACAAAAGTTGACCAGTGCCAGATGCTGCTGTAGGGATCTGTCAGGCAAATGTGTCTTCCACCGAGGAAAAACACATCTTCAGGTTCTCTAGAATTCTTGTTAAATTAATTCTGGCTTCATGATGCAGATTTCATAAATTGGAACTGGGCAAAAATTATTCAAAGCTGAAAACTGGACCACAGTGCTTATGGAGACTTAAACCACTGTTGACTCCTTCTGCATGTAAATAATAATAATTTCCTTTACTGGGTAATTATAACTTATCTAAGCGGGCGTTCAGCAAGCTGAGTTGGTTGTGGCAGGTTGTTTTGGTCAGATGATTAAATATGATGGGACACCAAACACTTCATCTTTTTAATACTTATTTACTTACTCTTCCTTTCTTTCTGCTCTAATCGCCCCAGTGAATCATAATGTCTTTAACTTCTACAGCTTTGTGCCATCTAAGGATCCTGCACGCTCAGGCAGTTATCCAAAAGATGCTGCACCACAAACAACGAATCCAGCCACTAAAGGTCAAGGCCCAGACACTGACGTCAAAGAGCCCTGAAAGTCAGAACCAGGACACATGAACCCTCAAGACCTCAGGGTAACGCTCAACAGAGGAAAAGAAAAACCAAAGCCTAGAGGGAAACAAATCCCACAAAGCTGTGAGTACGAAGTAGCAGAAACATTTGACAAATGCATCTCGAATGGTTCATGCATTCCAAATGTCAGCCATTGCACCCAAAGGTCAATTACCTGTGACTTTTGTAAACATCAGTAATGCTCTTTATCCATGATATCCTCGGAATCTCCAAAGCTGTCATAGACTTGTAGGCACACAAAAACATTAGACAACTTTTAAAATGTTCTTATACCAGCCCTCAGGTATGTGCTGCCTTCCAAGATGACAGAGGATAAACCCTGAGCACCAATTACAAAGCTAAATGGAGTTGAAACTAAGATCACCTCGGGGCACTTCAGAAGGTGCATGTACAGTCCTAAAAACTAAAGGCAGTTTTAATATTCCAGAGTAGGCCTATTAGAACATGAAACACAGAGACATGAATACTAGCCTGCCACACTCTGCTCTCCTCTACTAATTCTCTAAAACCTCCACCTCTCTCTTTTGGCATTCCTGCCTAATAGCATCATTATTGACTCTGTCTAGCTAAACTCAGGCTCCTTGTAATCTCACATGGGTGGGGCGGTTCAGACAAAAAAACTGCTGCTTTGGATAGAAAGAAGCAAAGCCGAGAGAATGGTAGAAAGATGCTGAATACTAACAAAGGGAGCTATAAGATGAGCCTTGGATAATGGATAGGAAGGAGAAGCTATCCCGTCATCTCTTTTCATCATTCATCGCCCCAGGCTTTGGTCCATCTCCTTCTAACTCAAGA
>JAUBNQ010000020.1:18735987-18749003 GCA_032353495.1 Ctenopoma kingsleyae
GTAAGCTTGTCAATCAGCTGGTATGCTTCCAGTTAAATCATGTTTCTCACAGTTTTTGCTCTTTACATGTGCAGTTTGTACACTTCTTATGCAATTATTATATATTTTCACAGTAGAGAGAGGATACAGCAGAAGAAGACAGAAAGAGGAAGATGAGGATGCTGCCACTAAAACCGCTAAATATAAGGGACAACACTACTCCAGAACATTATAGCCATTATATGAATCATTAACATAAAAACTAGGAATGTCTGTTTCAATAACTTAACACCAAAGTCTAAGTGAAAGACTCAAACACAAAATGGCTATTGGCTAGAACTGGTTGAACATCATCAGGGAAGATACTGTGGGTCACAGACTTCACTGATTGTAAAGGTTATGCAAATTCTATTTTATTATTTCCCTTGATTTCTTGTGGACAGAACCTTTAAAGCGACACCGATGTGGGAGATCGTACAGTTAACAGAACAAAAATGTCATTCTGTTAAAAACAACACACACACACACACTTATTTTACGTCAACTCAACTCCTTACAGAGTCTTCGCATGTTGCGTGGCTTCTTTATGATGATGTTAATGATCAATTATAAAACTGCACAATTTGAAATCAGGAATGGTAGGAGTGCAGTGAAATAAAGTTTATTTGGCTGTAAACTATCATATAAATGTTCCATGTGTTCAGAAAGCCTGTTTTCAATATACCTTTGACTTCTCAGTCTAGGACTGGACTGCTTAACGACAGCTTACTCGTCATTCTCCGGACTGTAACTACCAAAGAGAGACGTTCATATTCACAGCTGTTATTTGAACAATCCAGGACACGGCCACAGAGCAGATTCTCTCATAAAGTGAATGTCATTTTCAAAAGTAACTAGTGTATATAATGATAAAACAACACCATAGCCAAAATTGAAACCCCAACAGTGTTTCATCTGAGTGTTCTCTAACTCTAACGTAGGCGCTAAATACACAATCTCTGTGCTTCAGTAAAATAACTTGTGAAGTATCCTCTTACTTTCTTTCTTTCTCTCCCTGCAGGATGGAGGAAAGGGGGAGGCTTCCTGACTGATCTTCCCACACAAGCCTGACCCCAATATCCACACATCCTTCTGACACTCTCGCTTCACACACACAGGCACACAACACGGATCGACAGAAACACAGATACACAAACACACACTCTAATGTTTACCGTGTCCGATTGCAGTGTAAATAAAGGGGGGAGCTCCAGGCCTCTGATTTAAAAGAAGCCAAATTAAACAGGAGGGACTGAGTTATTGTACTGGGTCAGATGGAAAGTGGAGAAAACTGATCTGTGTAAGAATGAAACAAACTGAATTAGTCCTTAGGAAAACAAAACTGATTCTCTCTAAGGGTTTGGGATGTTGTAGGAGAAGGACAAAAGGTGAGGCGGAGAGACAAGCGCAGAACAACAACGTTCAGCTACCCCGTGCTTCCAGTGTTGCTGTCCTAATCATTCCTCTGTCCCCCTGGGGGAGTTGGGAGAACACATTTTGAGATCCTCGTAAACATTTTAAAAAGCAAACGAACGTCACATGGTGTTGAGGGACAAACGCAACGAGATGCAGTTTGCAAAGAGAAGTCAGCACTGAAGCTCCAACTCAAGCTGTTGCAGTTTTAGTTTACTGTAAGATGAAAATCAGGAAATTACTTCCTAGTGGTGGTAACATTTGCTATGAATCAAGTCTTGAATTTAGAAACAAGTTATAATCACAGAATTCTTTCATTGCTGTTGTTTTTTCCAAGCTACAATGCATCACAGCTGCTAATGATCTAAGACATAATATTCCCCAAGAGGCACATAATAATGAATTCATCGTTTGTAACACTTGTGTATACTGAACATATTCCTTCCTTGAATATAATTATTATTCTAGGCACAGATCTGGCAATTTAGATCAGTGATTGAGGAATTGTGCTTCATAAGAATTTGTGACATGCTGAAATTTAGCAGAGGAGAACAAACATCTGGAATAGGAATCTGTCTCTTGTCTCGGACAGACAACCTCTGTCTATTTATCTCTTTTCTTCTCTCTCAAATCTCTTGGATCAGTTTGTCTCTACAGTTGCTGAGTTTATTCAGGTTAAACTGTTTAGGTTTTTAACATACACAGTATATATCATAAAACAGTGGGGTGGAAATCCATATAAAAAGTTCTGAAGGACATTTTGGCCCAATGCTGTACAAATTCTACAAAACTGAGAGTTTATAGCAAGGAATGATTGGAGTAGGTGGTGTCATAAAGTCCTTAAATACTGCTACTGAGTTCAGCAAACACTCACATTTTCTCTCAGTTGTCTCTCGTTTCTGTCTCTACCTGTCTTTGCTGACCTTTACAAGATCTACAGTGCGGTTTCTGAAAAGGATTTTGCTGTGCACACTGTCTTCAGCCTGTGCAAGACATATTGTTGAATGAGCAATTTCACAGGTGGACGTCTTCCACCTCCAAATCAACACACAAACCCCCCCATGACATGGCATGACAGCAGCCTTTGATGTTTTGGTGTTTTGCAAGCAGGCAAGTGACCTCACATCCCTCTCAGAAAACAGTACTTACTTAGGAACTTTAAACTCCCTACACAAAGACTCTCCATCACCAAAACGTTCACATTTTAAATGGGAATTTCAGTGACTCCATGGTTGTGATGGTAAACAGGATGGTAAACAGGACAGTGAGATGATACAACAAAACTATGTAACTACATACATTAAATGTATGTTTTCCAATAGTGTTGTAAAGCATTACAGTGCCATGCTCTCATTCCTAACATATCCTAACCAAATGCAAATCATTTGGCACTTAACTTTCATATGACAGTGTGCCTGCACCCCTGACCTACAGGCCTGGGTTACTGTTACACTGCCCAATTAAATATCGTGGAGGCATTAGTTGTTCGGAATTAGAGAGCACCAGAGGGTGATGATAATCATCACTGGTTGCATTGCAAACCTAAAGCCACACACTAACCCTGGCGGAATGCTAATGATAGTGACCGCCAGGCTGAACATCTGTGCACGGAGACAAAATCCCCAGAGTCCCTCCTCTGGAGGTGTGAGGAAAGTAAGCATTCAAAGGGCGGATTGTGAGCAAACTATCACATTTCTCACTTTTCCGTGTGCTTTTGTCTCCACGGAAATGAATAAACTGCAAATTATAACAAAACACGTGCGTAAAGTTGACAAAAGGCTCAAAAATGTCATGAGCAATAAGGAAATGTATAAAAGTGACCACCGCTGAATAACGAAGCTTTCATCCATTATGTCTTTACTGCATTACCTGGGTCATGAAAAGGGACCAGAGCAAAGTTATACAGAGGTCTCTTCGGCCTGCTTAGGGACGTTTCCAAAATCTTGGACGCGCCCTCGATTACTTGAACCAAGTCGTCGTACATGGAACCGGTCACATCAAAGACGAATGCCAAGGTGGATGCGCCCTCCGGGATGTCCTCCTTTGTGGCTTCAGTCCCTGTCTCTTGCCCAACGGAAAACGCTACTGACAGAGCCAGAGACAGACACACTAGCCTGGTGCCCATTTCAGGTCCAAGAGTCTTCTCAGGCAAAGTTCTTGGATAATTTGTTCTCACCAGTCGCAAAGTCAAAGAAAATCTCGAGCTCCAGACAGATGCATCAGGCTCTCCAAGTGTCCTGAAAAGTACTTAGAAATATCTACAAAACAGCATAGAAACCAAAGAAAGTTGTCCCTCGTTAGTGCTGCTGCGGTTTACGTGCGCCCCTGCGGTTTCTGCAATGTTGTGTGCGCTGAAGTTGCAGCTCTTCGCGAGTCAAAGCTCTGAGGTCCCTGCGTCTGTAACAGTGCCTGTTATGTGTTGGACCTGCAGAATCAGGAGCCCTTGTTCAGCTCTGTCATACAAAGACCACCTCTCAGTTGGGCAGAATGTCTCCAAGGCGCAAAGTACTCCATGCAGAATAGCAGGGCTCTGATTGGATGATGTGATTTGGGTAAGTTGGAGGGACTGTGTGCGTAATTTACTTCACTTAGGTCTCGTTACACAACAATGGCGGTACACAAATAGCTGCAGTATTATGCTGACCATTATAAGCATATCATCGAAAATCTCCGAGCAAGAAAGTGGATTTCTGATGGAGCTAGATGCAAGTTGTTCAATCTCTCACAGATGTTGGGAGCCAGAGAACGGTTAAATGCAAATCATGAGAAGTGCAATTCAAGTTGTACTATCGTGAACCCTAATATTCAGCCACAGAAACGACTACAGAACCTCACAGTGCTTCTGTCTGAGTACGAGACAAGCTGGAATAAGATCGAACAGTCACAAAGCTGCTCTGAAGCGATTTTGCACTCTGTATCTCCATCTAGCGGTTCGAGTCCGACCTTACGTTAAAGTTAAACTGCCACGGGCCACTCTAATATAAACTCACTGACTCATTGCAAAGTCCAACAATGGGAGCATTTTCACACTAGGGGGCGCTAGTAGACCACTGACGGTACTGCAGGACTTCAGTTATGGATTAAAGCATAGAAACCATGGCGGTTAAAAAACATTTTTAGTCACATATAGGAAAATATAGCAGTGGCAGTCATTACCTATCACATTTTCCGTGATAGTGGTATCTCTGACTTGTCTGGTGTCATCTGGTCCTTACTGTAGGATGTGGATGGAAGGTTACATGGAAATATTCAAATAAGAATCCAAAGCTCACTAACCAAGACGCACTCAAATGATGTAGGAAGAGAGCATCTGATGATGAGCATTTTGCATGGCAAACAAATTGGGAGGCTGAAGTATTTCTCAAAATGCGTTGTGGCAAATCGAGCACGCAGGCAGTGATTACACAACACGTTTCTCAAGATAAATAAATGATGTTTTTTCTTCAAGCTGAAATAACACGAGTCAGAGGTACATTCTGTTCCTAACAAGCTCACACAGGAATACAAAACAAAGTGATCATTAACACACTCACTCACATTGTCACACACTAATTTCACATCATTTGTTTACACAAGTCATTCACTACATTGCTGAAAGCTATCAGTAGGACGGACTCATCTCAAAGCAATCTGTGGAAGCAGAGATGTAGAAATGCTTTAAATCCCCACCCATGTGTGCTTCCCCTGAAAATAAAATGGAGAAGTAGATTTAGCTGCATGAGAAGTGTATCTGTTATCAAGCACACCACTATCAAGGAATTTCCCTCAGACACAGATATACATGTACACAAACAGCTTGTCACAAACAGCATGTACAGCAGATTCAATTCTTCCAAAGTTGAAAGATTCACTATCAGGTGTGAGCAACCATAGTTGAACACTAAGTTCAGCAGAATCTGGCACATTTGTTTCCACATCACAGCAAATAAACCTTGTAGAGTTTGTACTGACAAGACATCTGTCCCAAACCACAGCCCTGATATAAATTTACTGAATGAGAACACATAATAGCGTCCCATTTGCTGTCTATTATTGCAGGTGCTACTAGGCTAGTGGATATCGCTGGTTTTGGCAACCAGTTTGGTGGTCTTACATTCTGGTGAGGTTTGGTGGCTTGGCAGCAAAAACCTCCATAAACCAAATAATCCAGTACCCACCCACTTTCTCCTTCAATCTACTAGTAATTTTCTTTTAGGTGGACTGAGAATATATTCACAGTTGTAGCCCCAGTGTCTTACTCCACTGTTGCGCTGTTGAAATGAAAATCCTGCAGCACAGGTGTGGTAAAAATAGCAGGAGGAGATTTCTTTAATGACTAACAATGAGGTATGACACAGATTTGAACATGCATGGTAAATGGAAGGTAGATACTGTACAGTCTCCACACTGTGACAAAAATAGGGGAATGAAAGGGAGAGGAAGGAAACTTCTTTCCTCTAAAGAAAAGTAGGCAATTCATGTTCCCTGGGGATTTCATTATTTTTTCAGCTAGGAAGGGAAAAGATTCACGATCAGTTACCTTCAGGCACTTGCAAGTGGTTTCTCAACTTCTCAACTATGCACTTGTCTTTTAACCACCAAAAAATTTCAGAAATTTAAATATACCATTTGCTCTTTTTTTTTTTTCCCAAAATAAAGAATTTCCTGCCTCATCTTAAGAGAGATCATTGCCTGGGAAACATTTGATTTTATATATCAAAACCAAGGAAATTATATTTAAATAATAAATGTTGTGTTATATTTCTAAGTAAAAAAAATGAAAGCGTGAGAAAATCAGGCCACAAGACAGTCTCACAAATAATTTTCTTCTCAAACCTTCATGTTTTATGCCCTGCACCTTCTCTCTCAATTATAGCCATGATGGGACACTGACTAGCAGTGGGTTCTTTTGTACATCTGTGAATTTGTTTGTTATTATTTTGCCATAATCCAACAGATGAAGTTTTTATGAGCCAGATCAACAAGATGATGGAGTTCCTTCCACTGTGTGTGTGTGTGTGTGTGTGTGTATTTCTTTTGCCTGTGTTGCAGTTCAGCTGTAGCTATAGCTAGTTAAGAGTGCAAATTACTGGCTGCTGAGTGCAGGTCAGATAGCACTGTAGCACATAAACACCATCCCCTCTGCCTACCAAACAAGATCCATATGACACATGCACTTCGTCTATCCAGTAAGCCAACCAGAAAGCCCGCCCTGGGGCCTGGTACTCTGTTGCCCAACAGACCTAATCCATGGGCTTACTGCCTCTCATCTCACTAAAGTCCCTCTTTTGTAGTGAACACAACTCATCTGGCCAATGAGCATCACTGTCTGTGCACATACACACCAACATACCCTTTGTAATCCCTCTCTATTCTTTATTTTTATCTCTCTCTCCCACTCTCTCGCTGTCAAAAACACACACAGTAGAGGCAGGAGGGTAACCACGCGAATACCAGTGTTTGTGTGTGCGAACAATTATTCCCATTCTTTCACCGTCTCATTCTCTCTCACACACACTCAGACACTGGACACACATGAACTGGTGAAAAGATTTCTTTGTTTATTTCCACTATTGTTTGTTTGTTAATAATGAAAGAAATAGTGAAAAAGGAGGAGAGAACATCATTGAAAATGACATTTACTTCATCGTAATCAATGTTACACTCATGTGGCTTCTGCCGCCTGTAACTTTAAACCCTGCAGACTTTACACAATGCTTCTAGCTTCAGAACAATTAGGCTGCAGTCATTCTTCACCCACTGGTCAGTGATAATGGAAAAGACAGATGACCAAAGAAGAGGCTTCTTTCTGTCTGTTGGATTCAGATCAAAGTTGATCTAACCAGACTGCTGCTTTGTGATCTCATTTCATTGCTTCTTGCAGCTTTCCCTTCACTTGCTTTGCTCCGGCATCTGGGGCTATTTGGTCTGTACATTCCTTCCCTTCAATGCAACTGGTAATGCTGATCACCTAATTAAGTGTTCATCTGGCTTTGTTTCTGCCTTTGGAACGCAGATTCTGCAAGAACATTGTGGTACGTGTGGTGTATGACTGTGAGAGCACGGGCATGTCAGAAAGTGAAAGAACGATACAGAGAATTACGTCAGCGTGAGGAGTGAACGAGGCAGGGCGAGCTGTAGCTTTAGCAAGGACAAGACTTATAACCTGCCGTAACCTCTCATTTGCATTTGAAACTACATCTGTTTGTCCTAATTCACTGCAGCTGTCATTTCCTTGGTTGTCATGCTCTAAACTGTGGGACTACTGCAAACAGGACAAGCAACCTAATGGGATGATTAAGCTTGCTGATTATATAAACTGAATCTCCAGTAATCTTACATGCAAGACTTATTATTTACCATATTAAATCAATAGGAATTCTGATTAATTTGATTAGTTGAAAACAAAATATTAAAGAGAAGAGAAAGGCTTTATGTTTAAACACCTTTGGCAAAATGCTGCAGTTTTCTGTAAGTTTTTACACTGAAGTCCACCAGGTGTAATCCATCCAGCCATCCATATTTGAACCTTCTTTCTTGTTAAGTTCACGGAGGTGCATGAGGTAGTGTACATCCTGGACAGAATATCACAGGGCTGATATGTGGGGATGGACAAACATTCACACTTTTGAACAATTTAGAGTCACCAATTAACCAAACTGCCTGTCTTTGGACTGTGGGAGAAAGTAATGTGTATTCCTATTCCTATCCCACGTGTAAACCTACTGTACAGCATAAATTCCACACATAAATACACACAGTAACAGTAAAGTTGTTAAGAGGACGTGATACTGTCTGCGTCACTTAACAATGTAACACTTACATCTGTGTAGGGAATTTGGGTCAGTCATATGTCTGGTCCTATCTGGGTAATTACAGCTTTTTAGTACTCTGCTTAATGGACAAATTTAATGGACTATCTAGACTAGAATAGATCAAATCTGCTAAACTCGCATATCATATGTTACAGGACTTTTTCGTGAAACCATTGTTTCCATTCCAAACCTTATAATGGTCTCAGCCTTATTGCAGCCATCCTGACTCCACTTCTTCTTTCTGTCTCAGACATCTTCTTTCTGCATCTTCCCTCCTTTTTTGCATGTGTAATACTGGTAATAGTGTATAAAAGTTTCTGTGGGAGGCAAGGGAAAGAAGAACAGTGGGACACCATGCATAAACTGGCCACTAATGACAATGAAGGGATGTGACTTAAATAACCAAATTAAAGAGGGATAGTGGGATGGATACAGGCATGGTGGAGGGTGAGGAGGGATTTAATTTGAACATAATAATGTAATAGCTTAGTGAAAAGAGAAAGAAGGTGGGTGGACATGCACCACAAATGAATGTGTTATGCAACAAATACACAGTGTGTGTCTTTCTCAGTTTGGTTGACAATAACGTTGTCTCGTTGTCTCCTATTTATGGTTAAGTCACACATCTGTATGTTAGCAGCTCCCACTCATTCACACATACAAGAAACAAAACAAGAAGTAGACACACATTAGAATATTTGGGGAAAGAAAACTTTATCTCTTCCCATTTAAAATGTTTTCTCAAAACTCTACCCTGACCTTATTCCTATGAGAAGTGTTTGCCATAATCACAGCTGAGTTTGTGACAAAGTCTGTCACAGCCCACCACTTCTGTTCTCTGACAGAAGACATATTGTGTGTATGCGGGTTTGTAGAGGGACGTTCTGTCTTCAGACTGTTCCACCAAAAAAGGAAGCATCAGTCAAAAAAAATTTCAACAGTAAGTCACACTTCCCATGACCTTGAGGAAGCTGAGTTGTGGATGTTTATCTTATGTAAAATGGAAGAAATGCTAAGTCTGCATGTTTAAAGATACTACCTTTAACGGTTGAAAAGAAACAATAAAAAAAAAATGCCAGCACAAAACCAAGATTTCTATTATGTGCTGAATATGTGCAGAAAATCATGACATTAATTCAGATTTTGTGTCCATTATTATTATCTTTTTAAGCCAACATTTTTCCCACCACATATTTTCCTACAGCCTTTCAACATGAGTGCTGCACTCCTCAAAGGAATGTGAACATGTTTTTAATTTCTCAGTAAGTATTAATGATGTTTAGTATTAGTGATATGATAACAGACTACCAACAGAATCAGTAAGCCAATATATTGTATCGGCTAGATTTGTCTGTCTGTGTTAAGGTTGTTAAATTCACTCTTAGTCATTTTCTTACCAGTTGGTAATTTTCCTTGAGTAAACTTTAAACTCTGGTGCTGGTTAAAGATTGTTGCTCTGGATGGTTTTGTAACTGTGTCAGGAACATCCATAACGTTAATAGAAAACTAGTATGGAGCCTTAATGAATCAGTTGGAAAATGCTTTATACTTAAATAGTTTAATATTAACACATGGTGTCACCTTGTTGGCGTAGGAGTATGAAATATATTTACATAGACCTTTTTAGGGAAGACATTTTAAAACATTTCTCACAGTAAGAAAAGCACATGTAAATGATGAAATAAACATTATGGCTAAGGCGATTTAGCTGTTTTGGGGTCTTGATATTGTGAATTGTGGCTCACTCTCACATTATTTTGGCTTAGTGGGTCACTTGAACTTGTTTCATTTCTTTGATCTAAGACAGTTTTAACCACAGTGCTCCACATCCAGCATAGTCGTTTCTTAGTCTTCATTTCATCATATTATGCATACCTGAAAATTTAAGAGAGGAAAAAAAAGGCAAATTTAATCATTTTCTATGAAAAAACTAACTAACTTTTACAACAGCAAAGACAAATTTATATTTCAACCATGTCTACCTTGTGGTACCACAGAAACTCACGTGTACAGGTTTCATGTTACTAATACACGTCACTATAGTAACACAGATGATGTAGGCTAGTGAGCAGCGTTTATGTGGGGAGAGGCGTATTGACAAGGTCACTGCAGGTTTTCTAATCAGACTGGGTGCTGCTGTGTGTGTATTTGCTGTTTAGGCTACACTGACTGTGTGGGTATGCGTGTCAGTGTGACAGAGTGAATGCTTCACATCCTGTTAAAGCAAGTGACCTTTGATGTCTGTTGTTTTGTTGTTGTTTTTCTAAATGCTCAAATTCTAACAAAAATCAGTCCTTCCTGAAATACCACTAAAGAGCTGACAACACAGGGTAGACTGAACTGCAATAACAATAACATTCATATGCTACCAGCACATTCAGCCTTTCCTTCCAGGTACAGGAGTTATATCAGCTCAGTGACCTTTGCCTCAAAGGCAAGGATTTTATCTGGACTGGCTCTGTGTGCATGTTGTATCTGGCATGTGATGGAGCAATGAAAAGTAAAGGACGAATGTGATATTGTGGACGTGTACATTTGATCTATTTCTCATCATTATCCTTTTCTTCTCTGATACAATTTTTTAAAAATATGTCTATAGTTATAGTCATGTCTATAGTTGTGAGGACAGTTGTTGACATAATGCATTAATTATCCCCTATTTTGACCATCCATCCATTATCCTCACCACTTTCACTGTCATTGGATGAGAGGCAGGGTACACCCTGGACAGGTCCCCAGTTTATCACAGGGCTGACATGCAGACACAGATAACTATTCACACCTACGGACAATTTAGAGTCACTAATTTATCTAACTGTATGTTTGGGAGGAAGCAGGAGAGCTGGAGGGAACCCATACAGTCTTATGGAGAACGGAAAGGCCATTCTAAGGATTCAAACCCAGGTCCTTCTTGCTAACAGTGCTAACCTCTACACCACCGTGCCACCCTCCATAACTTTACACCAACCGTATAACAATTATGACTTTAAAGTCAAGACTTAAACCTCAAAAAGCCCTTGGAATTTGTGAAGACTGCCCAAAACACCATCACCAATGACGTCATTTAAATACAGATAGTGCACACATAACAAGATAACAAGACAAACAGTAAATCTATGTTCTATATAGTAAATCTACACTATATAATAAATAGAGAGTGACTTTGTACACAGCCATGTTATTTACAGGAAGCAGTAACTGCAACTTCTGGACTCGCATTAAAGGCATCATGAACAACTAAAACTGATTATCAGTGACAACCAGCAGCTCGTTTTAGCTGGGTATTTTGTTGCTAGTAACAAACCCTGACGAAGAACTTAAAGTGATGAATTCCTCCATGTTTTAACCAGTAAAATAGGAAAACAATTAAGTCACTTAATTATCACATTTAGAAAGATATTTGTCAGAGACAAATTACTGTAGCTTGTTTCATAGCAGTGCTACATGCATAGTGGAGGCAATAGGTACATTTCTTCTATGTGACTTTCAGAAATCCTTTATTAACACACACTCATAGGACAGCCAGAAACAGCCAAAACCATCCAAACGGAGAAGTGAGAGCAACTCTGACCTAGAAAACATGGTACAGTACTTCCAACTGACCCAAGCTTAGAAACTGCAACCTGTCTCCAGTGAAGGCTGTTGTCTGTCTTTGTTCTGTTTAACATGACAACACTGTGATGAGACCTTAAGGAAGGCCAGCGAGGATTATAAAAACTGAGAAATTGTTTCTGGCCAAAACACAAGACTGTGGTCAAAATATCAACACTGCTCTTCACTGCTGGAATGTGACACTGAGAAAAAAAAAAGAAGAAAAAATAACATATAAAAATAACATACACCTGAAACCCAGTCACAAAATTAGCTTTTAAAGAAGCCAATCCATCCAAAGATGTTGCATTATTGATGCATCCACCAAAAGGGTGTAAATTCATCTTATGAAATATGTCATAATTGTATACTAGATAAATGCATTTTATCCATGTTGTGTTTTTGCTTTAAAAATAATCTCCTCCTCTGTTCCCCTGAACACAGTTTTTTTTATTTTTTTATATCTCATACATGTATTTATTTGCTTGTAACATCAGCTGTGTCTTTCTGGGATCACAGTAAATGTTAATTTTTTTTTTTTTAAATTAGTGATGCAGTAATAAATGAATAACTTTTTATAAACTATTGTCTTCAAGCCATTTTTTGCAAAAATGCTAAATACCATGATTATTGTGTTATAATAGTTATAATATTTAAGATGCTGCAGATTTGTTGCAGAACCATTTACCTCTTTGCTTTTCTTATATACAATGGTGCCATACAGGTATGCAATTTTATATTTAGTGCTATATAGAACAAGACAGCTATAGATTTGTTATGATCTAATTTCTAAAGTAAATATTATGGCCAGCCACGGCTGAACACACCCGCTGACATTTGCTGCTGGTGCCATTACAAAACAGAAACAAGGATAACACAGAAGCAGCTGGAATAACACAACAACAGGGAGGACAATCTGCAAATTTCCCCCAAGATAACCACACTGTCACGTCTCTATGAGCAGAGAACGCAGACATATAAACAAGGTCAATGTCTTTACCTCTGTTTGGGCCAAATAGGAAACATGAATGAAGTTTTTGTTTCTGCAGGTATCAGATTTGATGCTTCAGTTCTCTTCAGCAGAACTTACTAACTACTGCTGCAAAGAGCTTTGAAAACAAAGTGTACTTTGCTGTTATGCATATACTATGTGAGATAAAGTGCCACCACTTCATATCAATGTGCATGAGCACTACTGTC
>JAUBNQ010000020.1:18755500-18767738 GCA_032353495.1 Ctenopoma kingsleyae
TTATAGGCATCTGAAAAGGCAGTGGCCATCAATTCTTTTCAGGGACGAATCAGTCGTCATTCTGTGCAAAAATGTATTCAAAATTGTATCTGAAATTAACAAGTGTCTTCAACAGTTTGATAATTTATATTTCCCAGTGTTACAGTGTTTTCAGCATGAAATCCCCTCTTTGTATTTCCCTTGCCGAGCAGCAGAAGGGGATTTTGTACTGCACTGACTCAAAGACTGGACAGTTAAGGTAAGATCGCCATTTGATCTCTTTAAGGCAGACACCAAATTCACTGAAAGGGTCATTTCAATAAGTGATGTCAGCAGGAGGAATGATTACAGCACACAAAAGCTTGTTTGAGTGTGAACACTTGAGTGTTGTTAAACCTAATCTGTAATGGATCTGAATATCCTTCTTTCTCCACTGACTGTGTTACTGTGCTATTACTGTGAGCATTAAGCTTGGTCACTGTACTTCATGGTAAAACAAGTGCAAACAGCAGTACCTGCTGCCTATAAGATTTTTTTTACCCCTGGATTTCATCACTTCCAGAGTAAAGGTGGGCGGGGTAAGACCGCCCCTCGCTGCCTGCGTCACTGGCGGCGTGGCGGCCGCACAGCTTTTCACAGCCGCGCGCTTTTCCGTCACCACCCGGTCTTCCAGTCACAGCCAGTCCGGACGCGACGGAGTGTGGACGTGCTTCTCCTACAAAGAGGGAACAGACACCCAGCTACCACATCCCCGCAAGCCGTGCCTACAGCCGCGTTGCGTGTTTGCTCTAAACCCGAACCGACGAAACTCTGAATTCGCATTAAATATGTCTGAAATCGCTTGTTGTCAAACGTCTCAGGTAAGATGTCTGTCTTTGTTCACGGAGGAAACTGTGCTGTTTGGTGTCTTTGTCAAGTGACGCCGACCGTTAGCGTGGAAAAAAAAAACGGCACCGTTGGTAACAATGGACGCTAACGTGGCGCCATTCTTTGGCCAGATGTCCATTAACGCTGTGCTCGTTAAATGAATGGTAGCTGTCGTTTGTGCTCGAACCGGGTGGAAATAAAGTAGTGGAAATCCATCTCGAAGGCGCAATGTCACACAATCCCCGCGTTCCGCATAACATTACAGTCGGAGTTAACTAACGACGCGGATATTTAACCTAGCTCAGATCGCCCGCTAACGGAAACACTTGTCGCCTTGAGTACAGGCGGACGACCTGCGAACGACATTTGCCTTTGTCCGGTTTAATTAACCAGGTCGATGTGCCCCGTCTCATCCGTAGCTGAGCAGCAGGTTGTTTAGTTATGCTACGTTAGGAGGTGACCATGCTTTTAGCATCCGGGCGTCTCCATCTTTCATCAGGTTTCAGGGGGTCACGGCTCCAGCAAAATACCCTCTTTGTATATAACCGTGTTGTGCCTGTGTTGTGTTGTGTTGATTGCGTTTGTAATGCGTGTAAAGTCCAGTTTCTCTGATTCTCCGGGGACTCTCTTCCTGACCCAGTTTCTGGCGGCGGGATGTGTGCATCGTCGCCCTCGTGGCCTTGGTACATAGTCGTCGTAGCCAGCTCAACCAGAGGAGGACGCAGCCAGATGAATGGCATTGCTTTGCAGCGAATAGACAGACCTGACTGTGGGTTTTTTTTTAATTATTTGTAAGACCTGCCCGCTAGGACGTGTCAGAGTGGTTAACTTTGCACGGGCACAACTTGTCCCGTCCTCACACTCCGTTAGACGTGTGCATTATTGTGTCATTTTATGGCATCTGACCAGTCCTGAGTAATATGCACGCCTCATTGTTGCTGTCGAGATTGATCAGTGTTGACTGTACAGCATTGTATTGCATTTCTGTTAAAAAGGAAATTGTCTGTCTGGTTCTGATTGAGTCAGATTTCCTTAGGTGCTTGAGCCTATAGTGTGTTGTGGCTGCGGGTTGCCTTAATCATGGTCATTTTGACCTTCTGTGTTGTTAATCCGGATCTGAAGCTTGCAGCCACGTGGAAAATTCCTGGATAACACTCTGATAAATGACTGTAAAAATGTACATTTAACAGATTCTTTAAAGCTTACACAATCGATGATTAAACACACTCGCTGACCAAGTTAAATCCAAGCAGTAAATTTCCACAGAGTAAAACTGGCCAATTTGTCAGGCCGTGCCTCTCTTCACCACTGGAGGGCAGTCTAACAAGCAGTGATTGTTTATCGTCAAACCTGCACTCTTGTGCCTGAGTAATTGGATGGAAAAATGTGGGAAGAAAACACATTTAGAGCGGTCCTCTGTGACAAAGTTGTCACAGTCTCATTCTTTCTCTTTCAGTTCTTTGTTCCCTGTCTGCATATGGCGAAATATTCACATTCACAGCACAATAAGTGTGCCTGGCTTTGTCTATATATTGTGTGTTTGCCTTTTGTTTATATTTTAATCAGTATTTGCTTGGCCTCTGATCTGTGCACTGCTATTTCCCAATTTGCTCTCTGATTATCTTAGTTTTTCATCAGTTTTGACTATATGACTGACCAAAAGAGCAACAATCCCTAGAATACAAAAATACAGTCATTATGTGAAATGCTTAACGCAGAGGTTTTCATGTTGCCCTAGTAACAGAATTCCTGAATTTTTATTGTTTCCCATATTAAAATTGGTAATGTCATAAGATTGTCTTTATTTAATTATGGTTGTGATTAAAGCAACAGCTCTCTACTAATAATTATCTGGAGAGTTTAGGGTGTGGCTCAGTGTTTTGGAGCAGTGAGATGGGAACAGGGCATCACACAAATGCATTGGTCTTAACTGTAGAGGAGCTGACCATTTGTGCCTTCACAAGGAATCTTTTGCCAGATGTTGCATAATGACTTAAAAGTGGGTCAGTGTTCCCTCCATTTACACAGGGTGAATTATAGCTTTCCATGTCAGCCTTGCTGAAAATGTTCAGTGCAGTAAGTAAAGGACACATTCTAACATGTGCCATCGCGCTTGTGGATCTACCCATAAAAATTCCTGGCACACATCCCCGCAGTCTTAGCTTGGTAGTTTTATACATCTGACTTTCACACATCTTTGCCAAATCAAAACAATGTGTTAAACTGCACATGAGTATTGTATCTGTCTAGATGGAACACACTCAACGAAAACTCAGCTTACGGTGACATGGAGTTGGATTTCCAATTGTAATATTGTGTTAGATTATAATGGAAGTAAGGTATACAGACTGTGGAGAGGATGGTGCTAGCGGATACCTCTAAACTAAACCCATGAATTGTGCACAGAGCAGCTGCCTCTGAAGTGGTTCTAGATAAATGTTGTATGACATTAAAAAGTTAATTTAATAACAAACTCTTTGTCTAGAAGGCTATGAAATGCATGGTGAGTTTTTTTTTGTTGTTGTTGTTTTTTTTTTGAAGAGTAGAGACCTGTAGGTACGTTACAGGGTTATCATCAGGGTTAATGTTATACATCTTGAACACAGGCTAGAAGATTTTAAATTGTTGCTCAACAAACCACATGCTTGTACTTAAAATATGTGATAGCACCTAGTGTGGGAAGCACAGCAGCAGTTGAGTAAATCACTTTTTTTTTAAATTACTTAGAATCGCATGCAAGTTGGGCACTGGCTCAGAGCGATCCTACTCTGGAAAGCCTTGTCACATGGAGTATGGATATAATTTCAGACTGTGGCGCAGCTGCTGCGGGCTGTTTTAACCTCTCTCTGTCCATGTGACATGATGATAAAACTTGGAATTGCGGCATAAATTACATACTAAACTTAAGACTGCAGACTGACACGGGATTGTGTCAGTTGTATTAATTTCTAATTTAAAGATCTTTTGTGGGAAAAGGGACTATATGGCTGGTGATATCTGAACTCTTTCGAATGATTTCTTTTACATGAATTGCAAGTCTGGGTGGGACTTGTGATCTCACAATTGGCTGTGGAAACCCTATCCATGTGGGCACTCCTGCCTCTCCTTTTAGGTTAGTACATGAATGAATGGCTTCCTATGAGTAGGAGTCAGCCAAAGGGGCTTGTCACATAAGTAGAGTTGGCATGGCCTTGCGTCAGAGAGGGGAGACAGGGCTGAAGGCATGAGACGGATTAAATGGTCTTGGTTGGCGTGCAGGCACGTATCGGCAGGTGTGGAAATTTAAAGCGCTAAATGGAGTGTGTTACAAGGGGGGTGTATTAAAGGCACGGGCTGAGCTACCAACAGTGTCTTTTGGGTTGCAGCACATTAGGATAAAGTGTGATGGTGATTTTCCTGACATTGTTGAGGAGGATGGGATCAGATTGACCACAGAAGTGGTCAGTGTGTGATGAATCAGATTCTTTGTTCTGAATTGCATTTGGTGAACATAGTGAGCTCTCTTCTCATATTGCTGGTGAAAAGGATACTGAAAAAGTGGAAGAAGCCAGGGTAGTGTTCTAAACTGTCATCTTGTGTGTTTTCCTTACTTTAGCATGTGGAACTGACTCATGCTAGCCTTGCTTGAGTGCAACCCTTTGCTCTTTTTTCCAAAATGTCATAACTAATGTCGCTTTACTTTTACTTTTTCTTCTAGGTTATAATGTATGACCAACACAGAATACGTACAACTCTATAGCCAACGGGATCCTGAGGACTTGATTACAGTCGCTTCAAGCCTGATAGTTTGTCCGTGCGACTGCCCCCCCTCTCCCTTCTGCTCACGACCAGTGTAGTCAACTGGCATTTCTTCTAACAACCTCCATTCCCTCTCCACGGGTAAAGAAGACTTAGTTCCACTGTGATCTTGGTCTGCTTTGCCTACCTTCAGTTCCTGTTCAACTCTCAGCTGCGGTGCCCTCCTGGATTTGCATTCTTTTCTATTACGTAAGGACATATGTAATGCATAGGGCAGATTATAACACACACTGCACGTTTCAGGAATCTAATCCTAATCCTCTTTGTGGTCATCAATTTAAAAAAGACAGCTATTATAATATTGCTCAACTGAATGTATGTTCAAAGACTGCAGAAGACAATTGTACCAAGTATTATTGCTTTAACTGGCTTACTTTTTTTCCTCCTCAGGTATACCACCAAAATTAACAAAGATGATTCCAAACGGATATTTGATTTTTGAGGACGAGAGTTTTCTGGATTCCACCGTGGCCAAAATGAATGCTCTGAGAAAGAGTGGTCAGTTCTGTGACGTTAGACTGCAGGTATGGTTTCATGCAAATAAGCACATACAGGTCATGCACGAGTAAAGGATGAAATAAGTTTGAGTATATGACACACTATTTTTGTGAAGCAAATCTTTGAGAGACCATAGGAGGAATTGACATTGTAATTAAGACACAAGTTGTTCTGCTTTATCATGACAGACACTATGTTGTTCAAATCAATAACGTGGATTCATTTCTTTAGCATCCTGTGACTTGTACACAGTAATAAGATCATGTTTTTAGCAATTGTCTTTAACAAACGACATTAACAAATTTTGCACACAAATTCTTCTTTGCTTAGGTATGTGGTCACGAGCTGATGGCTCATCGTGCTGTTCTGGCTTGCTGCAGTCCCTACCTGTTCGAGATCTTTAATAGTGATGCTGAGCCTCACGGAGTTTCGCATGTCACTTTTGAGGACTTGGACCCAGAGGCTGTGGAGATCCTGCTCAACTACGCCTATACTGCTCAGTTAGTGGCACCTTGGTCTTTAATGTTATCGCTTAGAAATTCTCAACTTTTGAAAATCATTAATGACTTATTTTCTCTTTTTTTTCTTTGTTTAACATAGGCTAAAGGCAGACAAAGATCTGGTCAAGGAAGTTTATTCTGCAGCCAAAAGGTTCAAGATGGAGCGAGTCAAACAGGCATGTTGTTTGTGTCTCAAACCAAATGCAGTGTCAAAATCCTGGAAGAGCCCTGATAGGAGAGCTTTAACTATATCCTTCAAAATGCAAAAATTACAAGTAATGTAATTTACTCTATCTCCCAACCCTTAGATTTGTGGTGACTATCTGCTGTCTAAGATGGATTCTCAGAACGCCATCTTCTTGCGTAACTTTGCCAGCTCCATGGGAGATGGCAGACTTTTGGCCAAGGTGGATGCCTTCATCCAAGATCATCTACTGGAAGTGTCTGAACAAGAAGACTTCCTCAAACTTCCCCGTCTGAAGGTACTTTCTTAAATTTGCACCAGTGGCATAATCTTAATAGTTCTTGAATAATGATTTTGTACTTAAGTGAATCTTATCATAATGGTCAAACTACACAAATGTGTACCAAATGTTCTTGGGGCCACAGTAAATTTTCCATTTTCCCAGTGAGTACTAGATGCCGTAGTATTCATGCCATCAGTTATGTATTCACTTTATTCCTGCTGTGTGTGTGAAACTAATTCCTGTTTCCACCTTCTTTGTGGTTTTAGTTAGAAGTAATGCTAGAAGATAACCTGACCCTGCCCAGCAATGGCAAGCTCTACTCGAAGGTACTGAGCTGGGTGCAGCGTAGCCTTTGGGAGAACGGAGACCAACTGGAACGACTGATGGAAGAGGTCAGTACCGGGCCGTACAGCCTTTCAGGCTGATCTTCATTCCCGCCCTACCCCTTCTCCTTCTTCTGACTCCTCCTGTTTTTGACATTAAGAAGTCATTAAGGGGGCTGCAATAGAAATGGCATGCTAATGTCATGCTGCAATGTCAGGATTGTTCTTTTTTTTTCCCTCTAATTTGTTGAGGTTTTTGCAGTAAGAAACTCTGTACCCCTGAACCATACTACAAATTAGAGGTGAGATAAAGAGCTGCTATTTGCTCGTTTTTGCTTTGTTTGTTTCCACTGTTCCCTTTTGGGTATGTGGTTGCTTTACATACAACCCCATCTGAGTATGACAGTGCTCTTCTCTTCTGAAACACAAACACTGGTTATCAAAGGTCTGACCCATAATTCTGCTGTCTCACTGCCACTTTACTGTCTGAACAGGTGCGTGTTTGTTGCTCCAGCACTAACAGGCACTCCTCCCCGTTGATTTATCTCTCCTTTAGGTTTATTAGCAGCAGCAGGAGACCAGACTGAGGAGCCATGACTGAGCCACCAGGGTAATGAGTCAGAGGAAAAAAAGAGAGAAAGGAGAGGAGCACTACTGCCTCTCTGCAGCCTCTCTTTGCAGCCAAGCAACACTGTGCTCCCATCTGTCCATGTCACACATACAGATTCATCCCATTTCTCCATTTGCAAAAACGCATAACTCTCAAACTTTATATATAACCCATACCCAATAAATGCATCCAAATTGAAGGCCCTTGTGCTGCACATAGCAGTATACATTCATGCAGGCCTGCATATCCACTGGAACATGCAAATTAGGCACTGAATAGAAAATGGCATTACACATAAGCAGTAATTATTTGTTTCAGAACAAAGGCAATTAACTACAATTTAATGACCCTTCAAGAAAATTTATCATTTTGAGCAGCATTTTAGCAATTCACATTTTATCAAAAATTTTAAGTCTTCTGCTTTTCTGCTTCTTAAATTTGCCCTTGATGTGCAAGGGCAAATTTCCCTCTGACTTTTCCTCACTGTATTGCTTGTTTGGACTCAACAGAACAGAATGTGTGGTTTTTGGTTGTGCTTCTTTTTTGGATTTAATCTGTTATGGAACAATGTTCAAGCATTAGCTTGATAATTGCTACAACAGCAGTACTGTCTGCGCTCTAGCCATCTGAATCTGACAGCCAATTGTGGCTGCCATCACAATGACCAACTTCTTCAGGTAGAGGACCGGTTTCCAAGCAGCAGAGGTGGAAAAAGGGGCAACATGCAGCCCCCCCACCCCCTCTTCATTTTTCACTGAAGATCTTTCCAGATGCAATCTAATTCTTCACCAGCTCCCTCTTTTCTTTAGATGCAAATTAAGGCGAGCCACTGTCAGATACCTTCTTGAGCTCAAACACTTAACCCACTCTGTGCTATGGCAGCAGTGTGTCTTTTTAAAGGAACCTGGTCCAGGCCTTCGTCCCTTCCCCCTCTTACTCTTCACAGCACAGCTCCCCTTCCTCCTCCCTCCTCTTCCCCTTATGCTGGGGCCTTACGCTGTGTTGCCATGGAGACAGCCACATGGGTGTGTTGTTACTGTTTGTCTTTCAGGTGCAAACGCTGTACTACTCACCTGACCATAAGCTGGTGGATGGAGGGCTGGTGATTGAGGGGCACAGTGAGGTGTTTGGTGGCGAGGAGGACCACCTTCAGTTTGTGCAGGTACTCAACAGCTTGTGCCTGGATTCACTGTAGTGAAGTCTCTACAACATTTTGCTTGGCAGTGTGTAGCTTTACTGTACAGCTTGCGCCTGGCCATGCATAAAAATACTGCACAACCTGTGCCCGGCTAGATGAAAACATGGCTCATTTAATGCCACAGTATAAGAACTAATAGCAGCAGATTAGCAAGAAAGGAGCCATGATGCCTGCCTGGCTTTGCTGTTGAGCACATATTACAACCACGTTTTGATTTTTAAGCTAATCTTAACCAGTTGTAGGCAGTGGTGACTGCCCCTGATTTTTACCCTCTATTTGGAGTTGTGACTGATCTGTGTGCTGTATTGAGGCCTGAGATTGTACTTTGCAGTGCTGTGTTGTTGACTTCAGTTCAGTTGGAGTGTAATACAGGTTCATTATGTCACTTCTACATTAGACCAGCTAGATGAAAGCATAGGTTACGTTTCATTAGCTGGTGTAGGCCACTGGTGGGCCTGTGGTGCAAGCTTGGCTTCTGTAGCTGCACTGTGCTCTTGCAGAAGAAACCTGTACGGGAGAGCACCCAGAGGCAGATGAGCTGCAGCTCCTCAGGAAGTCTGTCGCCCTCCAACCAAGCAGCAAATGTCCCCAAACAGACTGCCAGGAGAGAATGGAAGTACATCGCCTCAGAGAAGACCGCAAGTGAGTGTTTATGAAATGGAATTTGTGAATGGTACCTTTAGAAATATTTTCTCTGTAAAATATATTTTGTACACAAGTCCTTGATGCTGCACAATAAGAACAGGTGAGCTTAAAGTGAGAAACTAGCAAACAAACACATAGCAACTAACTTTTGAATTTGTTTTTCTACAGAATTGAGCTTTTAATCTCCAACCTTTCTTTCCGCCCCTCACATGACTAACTTGAATCTTCCTTCCAGACAACATCTACTTATGTCTGGCTGTGCTGGACGGTGTGCTGTGTGTGATCTTCTTGCATGGTCGCAGCAGCCCTCAGACCTCTCCCTCTGCCACCCCCTGCCTGATGAAGAGCCTCAGCTTCGAGGCCCAGCCTGAGGAGCTGGAAGAGCACCCGCTCTCACCCATGCATTATGCTCGCTCTGGTCTGGGCACCGCAGCCCTCAATGGAAAACTCATTGCAGCAGGTTGGTACTACACATGATTAAAATTTAGCTTAAAAATGAACAACATGGTATCATGCCATATGTAACTGGTTCACTGGTTGGTCTTTTTAATACTGTAGTTTGAATAGGAGCTACATGTTTGCCCCTTATCTTAGTAAAGAGCCATCAATGTCCAATTTCACACCTGTTCATCTTCAGATCTCAACTACTTTAGTTACCTGTTTAAACATTGCAGACTGTAAAACTGTAAGAGAAACAATGTATGTCTTAATTTCACCTTGGTGTTTCTTCCTGATGCTGCAGGAGGCTACAACAGAGAAGAGTGTCTGAGGACTGTGGAGTGTTACAACCCCAAAGAGGACCGCTGGACCTTCATTGCTCCCATGCGGACTCCAAGGGCTCGATTCCAGATGGCTGTCCTCATGGTATAGTTTACATATACTATTATCTTTGTTTCAGATTTGTTGACTATACAGTAAAGTGCCATTTTGAGCACTGGTTTAGGACTATACCAGTCTAGTTATTAATCAGGTTTCAATGGACATTTGCAAATACTACCCACTTCCTGTCTAAATTGTGTTTAATTTCATGTCAGTAGGTCCCAAGTATACAAAAGGAACCAAAATTTAAATGTCAGGTTGATGTTCCATCCAATGACTTTTCCATTCACAACCCTCACAGGGTCAGCTGTATGTGATTGGAGGTTCAAATGGACATTCTGATGAGTTGAGCTGTGGGGAGGCATACGATCCACATGCTGATGAGTGGGCACAAATACCAGAGCTGAGGACAAACCGCTGCAATGCAGGTTAGTCCCTCCTGCAAGGATTTATCAACAGTTTCCTTGATTAGTAACGAGAAATGCTAGAGCCTCTCTTCAACCAGCTTGACATCTTAACTAATTCCTGTCTTCTCGCTTTAAAGGTGTCTGCTCCTTGAACAACAAACTCTATGTTGTGGGAGGGTCAGACCCCTGCGGGCAGAAGGGCTTGAAGAACTGTGACGCTTTTGATCCTGTGACCAAAACCTGGTCCAACTGTGCCTCCCTTAACATCAGTATGTGCCCATACAGTCCTGCTTAATTGAAGTTTAATGCACACAACATGATTTAACCTGAAGTGTAAAAATTACTTAATTCTAGAGGGCTAAAAAATATCTTTATTTTTCTCTATGTAAGCAAACTAATTATTCTTGCAAAATTGGATTGCTGAGAGCATAAAGTGTTTAAGAATGAGACCAAAATTAGGATCATAATTCATCAGAGAACTGCTCTTGATCTTGTGCTGTTTGAAGCCTGAGGGGAAACAACGTTATGTTCATTAAGAAATTTGTTTACAGGGAGGCACCAGGCAGCAGTGTGTGAGTTGGATGGCTTCATGTACGCGATTGGAGGAGCAGAGTCATGGAACTGCCTGAACACTGTGGAACGCTACAACCCTGATAACAACACTTGGACTCTGGTAGCTCCTATGAATGTGGCTCGCAGGGGGGCTGCTGTTGCTGTCTATGCAGGTGAGTCCATGACCAGTCCATGAGTGAGGTGCGAACACTGAAACCAGTTTTTGCAATATGCATTGAAGTTACAGTTCTTTTAGAACATCTGTAGCATTTATGTGGTATATTGTGACTCTAACAAGTTTTTCCCAAAAAGAAATTAGTTTGTATTGATATTTAGGTGAACTGGTATTTAGCATAATACAGTTTTGCATGCTTGACTTATTTCTCTCTCTCTGTGCAGGCAAACTGTTTGTCGTTGGCGGCTTTGATGGCTCCCACGCGCTTCGCTGTGTGGAGGTGTACAACCCTGCCCGTAATGAGTGGAAGATGCTGGGTAGCATGACATCTTCACGCAGCAATGCTGGTGTGGCCATGCTGGGCGACGCCATCTACGCTGTGGGCGGCTTTGATGGAAATGAGTTCCTGAACAAGATGGAGGTGTACAACCCCGAGACGGACGAGTGGAATGACTGCGCCAAGGCCCTGTCTCCCCTCTCTGACTGAAGAGGGGGAAGAGAGGGAGGCGGGGGAGGGGTTGGGGAGTTTCACAGTGCTTCACCTTTTTCCAAACTAACAGGCTTAGTGACGTAATCGTGTTTTGTGATGTTCTGTATGTATGAGCGGATATGTGTGGTTGGGGATGGGCGATGTTGGGTTGAGGGGTCTTCAGTGAAGACTGACTTATATTTGGCGGGTGGGTGGGAGGGTTGTTGCCCAAAGCAACATGACGCCTTTGCATATTGCATACAATGTTTTTGTGCTGTATATATTTGGTTTCATTTCATTTTTTGTCATATGCCAACATTTAATACACATTTAGTGCTTTTCTTTTTCTCTTAGAGTTGAGAGATTTGTCACTTTCATTGAGGGTTTTCAGATGAGCTAGCAAACCATTGGTCACTTGGAAAGTAGCAGTGTGGCGTGCTGGTGATTGACTTTTGAAAGTTAAGTTTATTTAATATTTCTGTTGTGGAAATGTAATTTTGCTCACATATTTTAAAGTCAGTGGTTTGAAGCCTTACTCAGTGTGACTTGATAAACACCTGTCATGGCTTTTTGTGTCATTTTAAACGAGCTGAATTGCTTTTTTCAATCTTAAATGATGGCCTTTTTTATATTTTTATACACTGCTGATTTACCAATAAAAAGTAGTAGCAGACAGCTTAAGTTGACGGATCTAACCAGTGCCAGATTTTGTTTTTTGTGCACACACCACACACGCACAACCATGCTTCTGCTAACCAAACTTTGGTTATTGTGATTCAACTAATTGTATGTAGAGATGCAGTTTATTGAAGATCCTCTTTTTGTTTTTAAAGTGTCAGTGGCATTGGCAGATTCTTCTGGAAGGAATGTTAGTGAGAAAATTAACACATTTGTAACATTTCTTAATTAATAAATCATTTGAATCTAATTT
>JAUBNQ010000020.1:18771539-18804690 GCA_032353495.1 Ctenopoma kingsleyae
CCTGTGTGATCCATGGATAAAGGCACTGAATAGCTTCCTGTTGATGTGTTTACATAGTCAACTCTGGACCGAATGTGTTATTGTATAAAGAATCTCTACAGACAGTCACACAAATTCAGTGACATGCATGAATTGTGTACAGTCACTGAAACAGAGCAACAACATATAAACAAAGAGGGAGAGCTGTGTTGTTTCTGTGTGTTTTCATAGCAGCCTATATATGTGACAGCCTATATACTGTCCACCAATAGATAGTAATTCTTGTGTTATGTTTAACACAAAACTTTCAAAAGGATAGAACAGAATTCCCCCTGGTCACTCTGTTTGACTGAGTTACATATAATAACTGTGTAAATACTATAAAGCCATCAGGGGTGACCACTAAAGATAAGGAGCTGGTATTTAAGATTTTGTGCCTGAGTCAATGAGTTATGTAAGAAATTATAAGCAAGTTAAACACTGATGACACGTGATCCTACAGTCACTCATTCACATACAATTAGACAGTTAGAGAGAGGTAATATGTTGTCAGAGCTACCTAGGCAACTGAGACATTTGCTCTCACCTATAAGCTGTAGCAACCAGCAGCTGAGCAATTTCACAATAAAAGAAAAAAGCTTCTATGTTAATAACATAGCATCAGGTTAACAGAAAATACATGTCAACCACATCCTCTGACCTTAGACCCTCGAATCAGACAAAAACTGTGCTGCAAACTGTTTACTGGTGTGTGCTATATCCTATATGCTTAATAAAGGACATAATAACTCTCTTTCATTCTTTATGTACAATATAAAGATCCTTAAAAACATTCAAACCTGCAAGAAACATGCATCTAATTGAAAAAAAAAAAAAAAGGGCAGATGATAAATGTGAGATTTCAAGATTGTAGGAAGGACTGCACATTGGGTATGTTGTAGTAGCTGCTTTTTAATTTGTTGCATAATATAAAGCCTAGAAATTTTAACATTTCAGTTCTCCTCTGAAAGCTTATCTGCTAACGCCCACTTGTCCTGAAAGCTGCTTGTCAGTCACCAAACACGATCCTGGAAAGGGCCTCCCTAAGGCTTTATATAACTCATGACATCATGACTCTACTCTAAGCAAAGAAATCAAATATTTAACACCATGGATAATGTGCTCTCTAAGGAAAGACCTAGATTACTTCACACTGAATGTAACATAAAAAATTTACAATCACAACACAGCGAACTTAACTATATCTTTCAGTGGTGACATGTTGTAACAAAAGCTAGGATGACTTGACTGTTATGTGACAGCTCTTCCATGAAGTAAAACAGCAGATGCTGCCTTTACTTTGGTTTCATTATGGCTAAACGCCATTATTCCAAGCAAGAAGGTTCTTAGCATTAAGAAAAAAAAACCAGCTAGTTTAAATGAACACACAGGATGAACAATCGAGATTTTTACACAGTGGGACATTTTAAAGTTGAAAAATTTGTCAGTGCTGTAGTTTCAGTCCCACCAAATGAATGATCTAGCTCTGATCAGCTGACATCCAACCAAGAGTCCAAAAACCCAAAGATAATAAATATTTATTCCTGTAACACTGATGCAACGAAGAAGCGCAGGAAAAACCTAACATCTGAAAAGCTGAAATCAGCATTTGTTTTGCTTTTCTCGATAAATGATCAACTGGTTATTTGCACAGCACTTTTTTTACAATGTACAGCTTAAAATATGAGATATAGCTGTTTAATGACAGATATAGTTGTTTAAAACAGACAAGACTGATAGGAGACTGGTTTCACTTCAGCTGTAATCCTGGCTAAGTCAACATTTCCTTTACTTTATGAGAGTTTATATGAGTCCATGTTGGAGCACTGATTAATCCCCACTGTTCAAATAAAGTCAGCTTGTTACTTAACACTTATCTCTGTTTACTCTTAGTCCAGAAACTGCAATAATTCTTCACCATGCAACAGCTAGGCCCTAACCCTTCAAGACAAGAGCTGACAAGAGCAAATGAAAGCTTTGTTATACAGGTAACAGCATATGGAAAATGCAGTGTCATCATACACCAGCCTGGTGGTTACTGTAGTACGTATAGGAGAGTGTATAAGTTCAAACATCTATTAAGATTTCCTTTGAAGAAATCCCTTAACAAACAGTGTCACAATTGTTTGTACTGGTTACCATGGCTACCAACACTGTGAGAGCTCTGTTGGGGATATCTACAAGGAGGGCTGTTAGGACAAGGGCAACAGCTGTGACGCTGAAAACACAACATGCATTCCAGTCCAGGCATGCTGCAGCAAAGAGGGCAAGAATACTGAAAGCTTAAGAATGTTTGATTGAGACATCTGATCAGAAAACACTGCATACTGAACAGCATGAATTCATTTACTATGTGCATGTGAAATCAAGGTTATGCTGAATTTCACACAATTTAAGTCAGAGACACTGGTTATAGTAACAGCAACCATGTAAATGTATGATCTATAATAGCACTGTCCTGCCAACTTGTGACGGCACCCCCGTAGCCAAAAAGGTGATGTTGGGGGATTAGGGAGCGGCACACTTTGATATACGAGGTTCTCTATGATGCAAAATGCCAGAACCTCATCACTTATTATCATTTGTCAATACAGTGGTGCACATCATTGATGCTGTCTTCAGTGACGCCACATTCAACGACTTGGTTGAATTGCAGCAGACACCCTTAGCTCCGTCTCCTTAAGCGTCACACTTGTGACACAGCCCCACATCTGTCTTGAACATGAAGGTTTTCACATACTGTCTCACACTGACCAAACACAAGTAGCACCTAAGTCATTGTGGTCATCATACACCAGCTGGATTAATACATAAAGTACGTCTTCAAATTGAGAGAGAGGCAGAGCACATTTTATGCACATGACTCAGATGTGATTCCATTAAATATTCAAAACTTTATGGGATATTTTAGTTTTAATCCATAAATGCAAGAGAGAAGGAGACAGTTTGAGGTATGACTGCCTCTGATATTACAATGAATCTTTTTCTAATTAATTTGTCATTATGTGGAAAAAAATCGCTACAGGGCTGCTGATAAATCACAGGCTATTGAATGTGCTGAGGTACGCCTTGACAATCTCTGATTTGAATCTAAATATTTGCATAACTGTACACTGTTATTTTTATTTTGTTTATTACTTATTTTTAAAGGTTCCCTAATATGCAGGGGCTGTGGGGGTATACTTCACAATCAAGGTCTATAACAACAACATACTGCACAGCATATCATTATCATGTGTGTGAAGGTGTGTGTATGGCCTACCTGTAGTCTTGTTGTGAGAAACAATCAAGTAAGTCTCTGGCTGTCAATCTAGAATCCACATTAACAATCTGAAACACAATGCATATACGTTGAGGCAGAACTGAACAAGGTATCCTCACTATATGAAGACCACTGCAAGGGGATAAAATCAAATAACCCTAATTAAAATGACATATAATTACATGGCAATAACTGTGAAATGGCACCAACCTTATTTGAGTGGATGACACTGAGCAGTGTCTGAACTTCCTCCAAACCAGGTGCAGAGGACAAGACACTGAAAAAAAAAAAGAGATCTGAATCAGAATATGTTTTATTAGCCAACACAAAAATGTGTTTCTGTGTTAGCTTCTCAAATGTACATACAAGACATTAACAGAATAAGGAATTTGAAAAACATAATGGTTAAATCACAAACTATGACGTCTAGGTTAAGTTTGAAAAGCCATGTCATTCTACTCAGTAAGTGAAATTGGACTTTGAATATCACAATGAAGCATATATAAATCTTGTTTCGAAGCTCTGAGTCACTCTCCTGATGCAACTCTGAATAATTTGAGACTAACAAACCATAAGAGTGCATAACTCTTAAAAGCTTTCTCAATCTATCAATCCATCACCGTACACCCAACACACAAGGCAAGTTTATTTATGTAGCATCTTTCACCGAAAGTCAATCACACACACAAACCCAAACATACCACTGCCAATAACTACAAATAGTGAAAGAGAAATATACACTGACAGGCAAAAAGAGAATAGAAAAGAAAAGAAGCGAAGCACAAGGAATAGAAAATTGTGATTTCTAAATTATCCGTATCTGGGGTCCACATAATGAGAAAAATGAGTGAGAGGGAGACAGAGAGAGGCAGCCTGTATAGAATGAGTCACAGCTCTGCTCAAACATGTGAAAATGAGTCTGTCTGTCTCCTAGGCAACAGTACTTGAACAGCAACACACATGCATGTGCGCAGATAAGTGCACACGCATTAACTATAAACACTGAACCAAGATTCTTTCAGATAGAGGTAAAGGTAGTATAATAACAAAATTATTCTAAAACATTAACAGTTATTGGTACATTACTAAACACATGATTATATAGTGTGAGTTTAAACTCTGAGGTAGTAAGAATTTTCATGCAGCTTGCAAGATTTAAATAAAGTGAAGTCAAATTATTCAGTGTAGCACATATAATTACACAAAGTAACTAAATGTGCTTTATACCAAAGGGCAAATCCATCAGCACCTACTGTACGTCTACCAGTTTCACATAAACTCAACGTAAAGCATTAATGAACAACAATACTCAAAAGCAGAAACAGAACTGTGCAAATGACACACAGTGACACACACAGACATACTCAGTACAGGCTCACGACCACACCAAGACCTGAAAAAAAATTGGCTTTTGATAGAGGATGTAGTTATGGCACACCTTGTCATGTGGTTTTTGTGCAGAGTAAATATCTGCACCATCTGCATCACCACATTTAGGTCTTGACTGTGTTTGGGAGATCAGCAATAGAACAAAAGATTCTGTTCTCCAAAAGCTTCAAAAGAAAAAAATATATTAACATCACAAATGACTGAGTGATGGTTTGCGGATGCTGCTCCTCCTCAAAGTGATTAACATCACACAAACATCATTTTGAGGAGCTACAGATGCACTGTCACATGTCAGTGTCAACAGGAAATGATAGCTTCCTGAAAACCTAACACACACAGTATGTATAGCCATCGAATCAAAATATAGAAGGTGTATGTTATATATAATAAAACATCTACTGATTAACTACCACCATACTAGACATACAATATACTGTGTAGCAAAACCAAGTAGGCAATGATGAGCTGACAAAAAAAATTTACTTTATAAAATTTAAAAATATGGTTATTTTCATATGTTACATAAGTAAATCACAATCAAAGGAAAGGCATAATGGTTTTATAGACATACAGTAGAGAGTAGGAGTTCAGAGCAGAGTGATATCACCAGACACTTTACCCTTTGGATAGCAGGAGATTTTGCTGTTACCTGCCCTAAAAGCGACCCAAATGTCACAGTTAATCCCATCTAAAGAATAACTAATGTCCTGTGACTCTGACTGATGTCTGTATGTATATGTGTGAGAGAGAATGCAGGGTGGTAATTGTGCAAAAGTGGAATAGAGAGCATAGAAGGACAAATAAGAAATATGGTGGATACCATGAGGGAGCTCTGCATAATAACTTTCAAACAAGACCTAATCAATGGTCACTACGAGAAAAGCAGAGGGCTGTACACTTACTGAAGTGTACGTAAGCTGTAACAGTGTGACAGGAAGCCAGCATATCCTACACCAGGACACTGAAACTACAACAGCTAAATGCAATTCAGCTATAGTTCATTTTAATCTTTATTTAATTTAATTTATCAATTAACTGAGAAATGAAAATGTCTTAATGTCTTAAGGAATGCAAAGTGTACTACAGCCAGATGTCTGCTTTTCGACAGCCAAAAATGAAGTAACGAGCTTGAGAAGAATGTTGACATCATCAAATTTCAGATAACACGTGATCTATAAAAATCCAAAAAAAAAAGCTCCACTGATATGTCATCTTGCACTGTTTGTATTACTTGTTCCTCACATTCAAACAAAGACCAACTCAACTTGTTGCCACATAGGTGAATGACTGATAAGTGTTCTAAACTCCCTGTGAGATGCAAAAAGGTCACTATACTACAGCAAGCACAGGCTGAGAATACTGGCAAAGCTTACAGATGAAGGTGGATAACCACTTGTATGTTTCTTCTCAAAGGGAAAAGCTAAACAGTGCTACAGTGTAGTGCTGTCTGCAGCGTCATGGGAAAGGTGATAAGGCAAAGCTACAAGGTCAAGTAGATTACAGCCTGACCAATGCCAAACAGGGCTTGAGAGCTATGACAGCGTACAACACCCGCACATAAGACAGGAAAGAGTAGGCTGGTTAAGGACAGGCCACGGATAGTTTAAAGTGGCATCTTAGAGAGACAGATTGTTGAGACAAATGAGAAAAGAACCTAATATGAAGAGATGAGTATTAGTCAGAGGACAATAAATAGAGATTGACAAAATAGTTATGGAAGATGTTGAAGTCTGCTCAGACCCCTTTTTGCAGACATAATTTTTTTTTTTGGACCCAGGCTCTATAAACACTAAATATAACCCTTAAGTTAAGGTTTTGGGAGTGGACTGATGTGGGCTGAGGTACCTGCTGAATGCCTGGAGCAGCTGTGAGACCATGGAGGACAGTTTGTGCAAACAGGCCAATGCCTCCTGTGGTGGCGTGGGACCTTGCACTGGGTGAGCACTCTGCATGGTGTGAGGGTCAAAGCCCAGCGCTTTGAACACTTCCAAGCTGAAAGATGACAGAAAATAATGACCTCAGAGGTCAGCTGAATGGAAAAAAACAAAATGCATATCAAAATAAACAACCTCGAAATAGTTTATTTTGTTACTACAACTTATGTTATATAATATTTTATTGTAATACAAATTAGTGGAACAGAGTCTGGTGTATAATGTTGTTTGTTCTCTATCAAGCATAGTGATACTGTCCTACAATGGAAACTAACTTTTGATTGCATAAGTGAAATAAAGTGCTCAAATCTAAGCAAATTCTGTGAAGAATCGGTAAGAAACACATCATCCTTGTTGCCTGCAGAATAACAATAAGTGAAATCCCAGCATTGCATCCATCAAGAAGCCTCACCTTATCTGACACACATTAGACCAGATGTTCTCAAACAGGGCCCACACTTCCTGATGAGAGACCTGAGCAGGCGTGGGCTGTTTGTCTTCATCATCATCATCATCATTCATAATAACATCACCTGCAGGAGATTCCCCCTAAACACACACACACACACACACACACACACACACACGTGGAGCTATTATTCATATTGAAATATATTAAATAAAATACAACAGAGCCACATAAAAGCCTGGGTTGAATAAAAAAGACATCAAGCTCTCCGCATAATTGCTGTTTTGACACTCATTATAAAATATTTCAAACTCTAAATAGAAATAAACTTACTCCATGTGCTGATTATAAACATTATTGAGACATCAGAAACTGAGTATAAACATATCTCTCGGTGCTTTCAAATCATCACAATAAACACACAGCTCACAGAATGGAGATCTAGAAAGGGAGTTTTCAACTTTTCAAAATGAAAAATAACCAAAACAAATTTTCGCCAACTGACCTGAGATTGTAATTTATTAAAAATGTTGTCTATTACAGAGATGGCACTGGAAACGCGGCTTGAACTTTTCCCAAATGCTTTCACCAGGTCATTAGCTTCTTGGAGGGCCACTAAAGTAGCGCGATAGTCCATTGTTTTACCTGAGAGAAAAATCAAGTATATATACACAACATACAGTACGGTCCATTAGATAACTTGCACACAGATGCAAATATAGGTTTACATTGCTGAATTAGCTTAATGGTATAAATGGTGTACTGCAAAACGCAATACAATTCAAAAGCACCCCAAATTGCAGTCTGGAAAACAAAACAACAATGCTCTAAAATACCTAGAGCTAAAACTTAACATCATAATCCTCATGTAGGGCGGATTTTACTGCAGAACTGTTTCATTAGACTACATTAAGTTTAGCAAAATATACTCAATAAACTTGCAAGTGAGTGCACAAGCACACGCAAACAGTAAGCAATATGAAAGTAAGGCAAAGGGAAGAGGTCCTGCTTCAACAGCAAACACCTTTTAGATGAAGGGATGTTTTAATGGTGGTTAAAAACAAGCCTAGCTGTATGTGTCTCCAAGGTAAGACATACGCACATAACACACAGAGAATGCACTGAAACATCCATGTGCACACAGAGATAGAATATTCCAGGTTTTAAATATGTTGGTGTGCACATAGCATACATAAAGTATAGTTTTTTGTTTAATCCTTCTAAAACTTCTATACATCTTCATCTAACATGTTAAATGGATTTAAGACTGGGACTTTATCCTTATTTAAATGTAATAGCTAAGTGCCTTTCTACAATTCTTACTATAACCATAATGGGGAAAACATACCTTTAGCAATAAAAATTCAGTTTTGTCTATTTTTAGGTCTGTCCTCACAAGCATAGGTACAAACGGACACACACACACACACACACACACACACACACACACACACAGCTCAGTGCAGACCAGAAAATCACATGCAGTACTTTTCCACTCCCAGATTTGCTCTTAGCCTCGCATGCAGTTTATCCCTCCTTCCTTTCCTCCTCCTCCTCCTCCTCCTCGCCCTACTCTCAGAATCCTGGCACAGAGTCAGGCTGCGTGGTACCAAGAAATTCAGAATCACGCTCATGAACCAAGGATACACCAAACAAAGGCAAAACTGTACTGTTTTAGATATTAGCATTCTTCGATGGATTAACAGGCACTGTGCCGCTCATGTATCAGTCACACTCACACAGGTGTACAGACACACTGAATATCATACATACATACACACACACACACACACACACACACTCAGCACCACAATGACATCAAGAGCAAGAAGTGTTGCAGTGGGCGACTCAGTATCTTTCTGACACACATTTGAGAATCCTGTTTAAGCAGATGACCTGATTCTGTATGTAGTTCTGTAGGGTTCTAGCACAGCACAGGGCAGACAACATCATAGCCGAGTAGAGTAGGACTGTTATATTGAGGATGACTCAGTATCTCATCATTGCAGTCCAAGGAGAAAAAAAACCTGTTTAATAACTTCAACTAACAATGCCATTCTTCTCATAACAAAGTATTTCTGTCTTAAAGCCTCAGATTATGACTTTGAGATGAGCAAAGAATAGTATCAGACACCTATGGGAGCTCAGTCTGGCCGTTTCAACTTGTACTTTCTAATCTCTATATTTCACATTATATCTGAGTATTGTTTTTCAAAACAGTCTTCAGATTGAAAGAAAGATTAAAATAAGCTTAAAAGAAACTGGCATCAACTGTTTTCATCAGCAGTGTGTGACGTCAGGAAGCTTTCTCAATTTCCAGCAACAGAGAATATACTCAATACTCAATGACTTGTCTACCTTGTTTATTGTGATTTTATGTTGTTATTGTGACTTATACGGTGGCTTTATGTTTAGGTGTGTGTTATGTTTTTGGGTTTTGATGTTTTAACGGCTGCTTTACATCTGGCCAAGAAACAACAGTTGAAAATTAGCACCTTGTCTAACACTGACGTGTGTACAGCAATTTTGATTAATGTGCAAAGTCCCCGAAACACATAAAATAAAATTTAAGAAAAATCTGCTTTTCAGAAGACTAAAAACCACTAAAGTGCACAATAGTCTCACTCACATACTGTACCTACATACCTGAGTTGAAGAAGTCAATGAGATTTAAAACAGTCTGATGTTTTGTCCGTGGGACAATGTGCCCAAAAACAGCTATCCAGTGCTTTTTTAAACACTGAAGGACATCTTGAAGAGTCCAGGGAGGTTTTATGTAAACTATCTGTTAAAAAACACAAAGAAATAATGCAATTACTATTATATTATTATTACATTTATTTAGTATTCTGATCTTTGTTAAATGTAACCCTCAGCAGGCCGGATATAGGCTACATATACTGTAAATAACTATGTACTGAATCTACTGTGTATACATTACTGGTACAACATTTATTCCAGCATTTGTACTCCTGTTTACAGACATCATATATTGTTGTTATCATACATACATATACTGTATATATCTCCTCACCTACTTGTCTGTGCATAAAATGTTTATTTTGGGTTAACCTGAACACCTGTTGTGTGAGAACTGTGTAAGAACACTGGAGCTACTAAAACATACTATGCCAGTAAAGCAGAATGTGATTTAGAAATAATAATTAAATCATAGTCTGAGAGATAATGTGAAATTCCAAAACCTTTTTTGGATTTTTCTTTTTTTTTTTTACCTCTAACCACAAATCTTCGTAAGCAGCCTTCATCTCTGCCTCTAACACATCACACAGCACCTCCTGCAGGCAGTCTTCTACTTCAGAAACACATTTGCTAAGATCCCATTTTGTCTTCTTATCTTCACTGAGCTGCTGGCCATCTGTGATGGGTTATATAAATGCATACTGTATATGTAAATATAGAAACAAAATAGACAGAAAATGTAGGGCAGTCGCTGTGCTTTATATGAAAAAATACAGTTGTGCATGTATGTGTAAGCTTAGGATGAGTAAGTGCACACAGCAGCTTAATACACACAGTAAGATGTTTCACTAAAAATAAACTCATAAAATAAAATATAAACTTTGTGCAGGTGGAATTAGCTTTTTGACATTTTCTTCACTGATATTTTTTATTAGCTAAAGATGTGAGCTGATTTTCACATGCAATACAGATGGACATAAAGTAAAGTAGATGAAAACAGGAAGTAGTGGGTGGACATGGCAAATGCATGGACGGTATGTGCTATTAACTAGTGCACTCTGATTTAATATGCCAAGTAATTTCCTGTTTTGCATGAGAAACACGTTAATCCCTGGCTCACCTCTCTCTGTGAATCCTGGAGAAAGTCCTGTTCTGCTTTGACTGTGTTGCTGGACTGATTTACAAGTTCTGCTCAGCACTGGTGATGAGTTCTGTGGGTTTGTGTGAGGCAACATGGAATTCTGAGGTTTCTGTAGAAGGTGATGGCCATCTCTGGATCTCCCAGCTTCTGCCTCCAAATCATCCTTGCTGTGGGCCTTCACCCCACTCAAAAGGGCTTTACTGCATAGGTTCTTATCATTACTAGAGAGGCAAGAGGGAGAGCATTTTTGTTCTTTAATCAGGTGGCTGTGACAAAATAAATAACATTAAGACAGCTCATATAATATCTATTTGTGCTGTGCAAAATTAATTCAATGTCTGCCCACCAATTCCACCTTTAATTTAGCCAAATGATCAATGACTGTCTGGAAACAGCGGCTGTCCGAGAAATAGGTCAAAAGAAAAAAGAACGTGAAATAAAACAACAGCCACTCCCATGTGAGCTGAAAAAAAAACACTGAACTGAACTCATTGCTCAGCAAATCTATTCTTACCCAATTATTCTGTCTGACTCTCTCATCCCTACTGGAACTATCTAGCTGGACCCACTCTCAGTCACATGCATGAGCATTATTCGCAGAGAACACACAGTCTGCAGCAGCAGCAGTATGCCTTAGGGGGAGGGGAAACTCACGTGCATAGGATGAGAGCACATCCTGGATACAGACTCTGGTACTGAAGGCAGCACTGCAACACCCTGTCATCATTATTCTCACCATTCAGACCATCTGCGTACAATGAGGTACAGAGAGAAACAGGAAGGAACAAAAAGATGAGAGTGACAGAGAGACATGACAGTCTGCATACGGACAAAGAGATATGTCTAATTCACAGCTCTAAAATCACAGGGTAAGTGTGTTAAGACACAGTAGAACAGAGCAGATTTTATCTATTAAAGACAAGGAAGAACATAAAATGGATTTTCAAGAGAGTATATGCTGCAAAATACTTATAAAAAGGAACTATATCTCTTCTAAATGTATTGTATCATGTCTTACTGGACAGATCCAGATGTCTAGTCAATAACATATACAGCTACGTATGTGGATCGAGCTGCCCTTGAGATGCACACACTATATGCCATCCTGATGAATTCTGGAGGAGAAACTCAGTGCCACCAAGTGTCTATGCAGTGAACAGACAAGCGTTTGCTAATTCAGTGGCAGGCTAGTGTATTATCTCAGATGTCAAAGACTATATTTTTAATTACCAAGGGATCATACTCAATAAAATACTGGCTTTAATGGAGAATTGATACAAATAATATGATGCAAAATTTAGAAGTAAAGAACTAATCTGTAGGAGAACTTGCAAATTATTTTGTGTACCTTATTTATACATAGAGCCATTCTGACACTTTAACCCACAGACAAAGCAGCATGTTTGTTTTCTTTTGTAACCAAAGGTGACATTCAGCCTGCTTTTGTTTGACTGTCCCAATACAAATGTGATATAGGCTCATGGACAGCGTTAACCCTTATTGTTCAGGTGCCATTCTTGGTTGTAATATATTAATACTACCTTCAATATACTGAATATTGGCCATATGTTCCTTAAATCAACACTTACAACTGCTCACAGCAGCCTGTTGCATAGACTGCCCCCAGAGGTAAGGTTCCCGGCTCTTCAAACTGTTATAAATATACGAGATGGCAGGAGTGGCAAGGTGGGCAACAGAACCTGACAGACTTTTCCCTCTTTTTAGGGAATCCAGCTCCTGAAGCACCACCCAGGGGATCAGGATAACAGGGAAGCCCAGGTCTAAGACATAAACATGGAGCGGAAAGAAAGCATTTCTCTGACTGTACATTCCATTACATGAGATAACAAGGTTAACAAGTAATTTTATAATTTTTTTAAATATATAAATAATAAATGACACTTTTTGCAATGATGTTTTTAAAATCATAATTCACCTCCAAGGCCATGACATCTGATTTTTTTCACATAATCCAGGTGACTGAGGAGAATGTTGGTGTCCAGAACTAGAATAAGATCTTGCTGAGGGGCTCGTTTGCCTGTTAAAAACACAAGTTCACATATAATGAATCATGAATAATAAATAGAATAAAATAATACATAAATGACATCTTAAACAGCACAAAATCTGTAGTCTGTAAAGTCTGTAAAGGCACTATTCAGAAATAAACTTAATTCTAATTTGTATATTTAAGTTTGTTTTCTATGGTATGTGATTCCACCTTTTCCAAGGTATCTTTTTCACATTTTCTATGGGGTTACTCTATATTCTAAAATGAATTTTTTATTGCTTGGAATGCAAAATGACACTTGGAGATTTGACTCTAGAAACCTCTGAAGAATCTGAAAAGAATATTGAGATGAGCATTTTCAATCTTAGTACAGTATAAGTAGGTTATAAGTACTTTTACTTATATACCTGAGGTGATCCACTGAAAAAAATTTCATTCTGTTGCAGAAACAACAAAACAACAAATTAAACTGGTAAAAACATAGGTCATAATTTCTATTTTCTAACTATCTTTTCTGAGAGAAAAGCAAATGATTTTCAAATTATGTAAGTTTTAGGCAAATCACATTAAACACAAGGCCATAACAAGGCACTCATTTTCCAAGATAGAGTGCCTCCATGTGGTCATTTAATACATTTCATAAAGAGTTTTTATTTTACACAAACATCTCCAGTGTCTTTGACTTATCATATATAGTAGATTATAGCTATAAAATAATACATACAGTGTGTGTCTGTAGAATTCTCTTCTGGGGTGTCTATGTCCATGCAGGTCAGTTCTCCATAACTCTGCATTACATTCACCCCCAGTCTCTTCTCAGAGCGAGCAAGGTGAAGCTCTTCAACCACTTGCATCTACAGAACAACACATTTAAAAACAAAATAAATACAAACATGGTTTCTGCCATTTGAAACCATTGCAACAACATACTGAAGTAATTTTGATGTACTACCAAAGAAAATGTTTTCTTACAAAAAATATTTCAGTCACAAAAAACTATTAAGTAAAAGCAACATATGTAAAACAAACACTGACATTTTCAGATTGAATGAGTAACGCTTTCATTACCTGGTCATACCATGGCTCGGTGGCAGTACTGCTCACAGCTGAAAGCTGTCCTGACAAAGATGACCTCTTATCTTGTCCTTCAAGTGAAAAACCGGGAGCGATATCCAAACATCTGTGAGGTTGTTGGACATTTTCCTGTGCCGAGTTTCTTATTGACACTTCAGAGTCTGAAGGTTTAGTCTCATGTTTGAGATGTGTGTTTTTAGAAATAACATCTTTATTGCCATTATTGCTACCTACTGGCCTTGGTCGAACTGTTTTTGGTATCTTAAAGTTTTGAGGCAGAGGTGATGTGAGACAATGTATTTGATGCTGAGGGGATGACTTTGCCACCTTATGTGACACAGATGTGACACTCCCCGAGATTAAAGCGACACTCTTCAGCACCTTCAAGCTACTTTCTGAAGAAGTATTTTTGGCTAAAGTTAATGACTGCTTTGTAATAGAGGGGGTTTTTGTATCTGACCACAAGCTCTTTTTGGCCTTACACTCCTCTTCTTGGTGCTTTTGGCACATTTTTTGATCAGGATCCCTTTTCTTCCACCTTGAAGAATCTTTGGAGATGGAGGTGGTTTTGCTTGGTTCACTGGTCTTGACATAGTTGCTGTCATGTTCTGTTCTTGGAGGTTCCTCGGCTCTGAACTTCTTCTTTGGTACATTGTACCTCTGTTCTTTGTGTTCAGCAGAAACCAAACTGGGACTCATTAGCTGCTTTTTTATTTTGGGTGGGCTCCTTTGGGAAGACTCTTCATTTAAGCTGACTTTAGAGGTCTTCTCTGTTCTCTGAATAATTGTACCTGTAGTCCTCAAAGGCATTGAGGGTTCCTTTTCCACAGTCTTCCTCCCACTTACAGTATTACCTTTGCCTGTAATATCATGTTTTGCTTTACTGGAGCATTTTCCCCCGTGGATTTGCACAGAGACACTTTTCATTTCGGTACAGTCTTCATCCTTATTAACGGGTTTCTGGTCTGTTGCTTGTGTTTTTGCTAATCTGTAGACAGGTTTTTTGATCTGGCGGCTGCTTTGGCAATCATCTTTAACGGCAGAAGAAGCTGAATTTAGCTGTTTTGCTGCACAGCTTCATGCAGAATAACAAGAAAGATCACAGTCAGAGATGATTAAAAACACATCCATTAAGTGAATAATGTGCAAATATAATACGAATCAAAATGAGTGATTAAAGGTTAAGTAACCTTTCCTGAGTCTTCACATCTTTCGTCCCCTTGGCAGTTTTGCAGTTGTGGGTCTCATCTTGCTTCTCAGATGCCTGAAAAGATGAAAAAAACAAAACAAAACATTACAACTCATGTGAACAGCTTATCAGAGTGCAGAGTAAGCCCTAATTTGACCATTGGTTTTTCCATTTACTAATTGTTTGATCCTTAAAATTTGCTCTACCTCCTTCTTTATATTTCCTACTCATAGCAACTTAAGTAGAAAATAGTTTATTGTCTTCACCTTCTCATCTTCTCCACTGGAGGATGAAGACAACTTCCTGCGCCTTCTCTTTTTAGACTTTTTTGACATTTTTTCTGTATAGAGCAGATACGGTCATCAGTGACTAATGTGGAAATGCCTTAGAGTACAATTACTTAGCATTAAATTTAGCAACACACACCTCTCCTGGCATTGTCTGCCCAATATAGAATTTAACATTTACTGCTTTACTACAATTTCTAACTTTAATACGTTTTGAAAAGATTAGGATGGACATAATACACATTTGGATCAAATGATTTAAGGATGTTTTAACTCGTTTTCATAATGTAGAAACTGCTACCCCCAGTATGTGTCCATCAGTGTGACATCATGTAACGTTAACTTCGTGTATTTCGATTTAAATTTAGACGATTGATTCAACAGAGATCCCCTTAAATGAGGCACAAACTGGGCTAAAACAGTGTTAAATATGTTGTGAGACGGTGAAATCACATTAAACCCGTGTCTGTCTCAGGATATATATGATTAACCAGACAGTTGATTTATACAACACACAAAGTTAAATGCTACCGTTAGCTCATTTAAGCTAGCTGGCGTAACGTAGCTAACACAGCGAAACCGTCAACACTACACACTAATCCTCTTCTTTACTTTCTGAAAGGTTTACGTTACTTAATTCAGAGTAATAAGCCAAATGTAGGAACGTGTAATTCGCATTAAGTAGGTTACTCTACTGTGATACCGACTGTTTCCCTAAACATCCGCTTCACTTCCGCATCTTCTTCTTCTGCTTCTCCTCCTTCTGTTTCTGTTTCTACAATTCATATTAACTTACCGCCGCGCACTGGAGTGGAGAGTAGAGGAGAACTTGTGGTGAATAAAAGCACAAATGAAAAGTCCTATATGCGATGATGCAGACTACATGTACAAATACTCCAGACTTCTGAAGAGACAGGCCCATGCATGTTATTTATAATGGAGGAGTAGACAGCACAAGGTCACTTGGTGGGAGTTGGTATCAGTCTGTGAGGCTTATCTCAACCTCTCACACAAAAAAACAGGAACCTCTCAAGTCTTTCGTCTCCAAGTTACAGTCAAGTCAGTAGTTTTCCATTTACTACATTTACGGATATTTTACTGTGAGCATGCTCAAAATAATAAAGAGGTAAAAATCATTCACGACAGAATTTCTGATTCTCATTCTAAAAGTTATACAAAGTTAGGAATAAAAAAAGATTCCTTTGACTTAAAAGTGCTGTAAGAAAAAATGTAAGAGAGCACATTTGTTGATTCAGATTCAGAAAAACTTTATTTATCCCACAGTGGGCAATTCAGTTTGACAGTCCCAAATACAGTGATAAATAACTGCAACAACAATACCTACAAACTCACATTCAAACTATGTGGGAACAGCTCAGCATAAGGTCACAAACATGCAAGATAAGCAGTTAAGCATTAAAAATAAAATAAATAAATAAATACATACATGCTCATGATACTACTATTACTACTACTTCTTCTACTACTACTACTACTATTATAAATAAAAATAGAGTAGTTTAAGTCTCACAGCAACTTGGGGGTTTAGTGACACTCGCTGGAGAAGCTGGGGAATCAAACTCAAGACTGTTTGACAACTCCCATTCTGAAGTAAGACATCTGGACGAAAATCTACTAAAACCACTAATTTATACACAATGGTCCCTTAAGAAACCCACAGTAAAACTGCATTTGTAGTTACATGCCACATAGTGACACTGTAGCTCCATTTAGAAACATCTTGCCTTCATTTGCTCCCGACACACAGTGATTAAGTAGCAGTGGAAGGTAAGTAACTACATCTCTCTGCATCTACATCTGCTCAAAGTATTCGACTTAATGCCCTTACTTAAGTTCTACTGAAGTAAACAGTTCAAAGCAGGACTTTTTTATAGTCTTTTAACGCTCTCATGTATTCTACCACCACCACCACCACCATGGTTTCATAATAATGCATCCATCTGGATCATGGTTTAAGAAACAATGCTGTTGAAGACTTTGAATGTGACAAAAATCAGACGACTAACAGAGGAGCTGTGAGTTTCAGCTGTAGGCAATAATCTCTGACCACTTCCGTAATCCCAGACAGGAATGATAACCTGTAGGAATTGTGACAGAAACAGTTAAATGCTCTGGGATTCTGTAGATGACACAGTTTAGATTAGGTGACTGACATGTTAAATACATAGATTATATTTAAAATAGAAACAGCTTGTTTTCTTTTTTTCTAATTTTAGCGGGTTTAGTGGTGATAAAAACTGTTTATATGATGTGTTACGATTAAGATTCAGAACTCAAAAAGGCTGGTTGGTAAAGTTACTTCAGAGGGTTACATGTAGAAATATAGCTTCTCTTATTAGCATGAAAAATGACACACAGTCTTCACACAAATTGAAATATATCCTGTTGTCAGTCCCCACACAAAACTAACTGACAACACCATGAAATTATAGATTGATCATTTGAAAAACATATGTAAAATTTTACATATACACATTGTCTTTTTCTAGCATCTTACATTTTCTTCTATTCAGTCTTCCGGAACAGTTGTCTAAATGCTATTTCAAAGCCTCTTGTCCAGAAATACACCATACACACAGTGTATAGTTTCATTTTCTATGGTCAAATTACAGAAATTACATACTGTGTGAAACCCCCGCATGGGAACACACTGACTCAGCTTACAAGATATTCAGTATAAATAAAGTTGTGTTTAAATAAATAAAATAAAATAAAATATTAAATAAAATATGCTCAACAGTCAGTGATGAATAGACACAATTCAGATTAATTTGACTAAAACTGTAGAATGTAAACTCCCCACCCAGGTCACGCAACATCCCATTAAATTCCCTTAATATTATACAATATATCTGATATATTTATGTCCTACCTTTGGCTGATTACTGACTGATTAAAAGCTCAGATTCTGGCACATTTCATTCAGCCAGACATCTGCGTGCTATCTCTTTGTCTGTCTTTCTATCTGTCTGTGCTTTGTTGTCTCTCTTCTCTCTCGCTCGCTTTTTCCAGCCAGTTCAAAGACATTTGGCTTTAATCAACCAGCAGATTTGGACAGACGGTAAACGCTTCTGTTATGTGAATGTGAATGCGCACATGGGCTTTCATGTGTGATCCTTCAGTGTGTTTAGGAGGGTCTTTACTCCACTAATGGTTTATCCAGAAACCTGAGCAGGGTGTTCAATGAAAATATGAACATTTTCTTTTGGTCATTTAGATAATGGGCAACTACTATGCGTTTCTGTGTGTGTGTGTGTGTGTGTGTGTGTGTGTGTGTGTGTTTACAGGATGAGTGTGTGTGAGGGGTGCAGAAAATGTGGCATTCCTTATTGAGAAGGTGAATAAGTAATATGTTTTTCACTGTAATTTTGTGTGTATGTCTCTCTTGTACTAGTACTAGTAATACAATCATCAGGACTTTCTATAGTTTATTTCTCAATCAGTGGGTTGGGGATGGGGATCCCAGGATAAATCTGTGGGGTCACAAAATGATTATGGACAAAAAGACAGTTTTTCTTACTATCCTCCCTTTCTGAGAAGTAATTCGACTCTTTGTTTGAACTGCTCAAAGGCTGTGTCCATACGATAGGTTCAGCGTACTATATAATGATATGTCACAAGTACGTATACGCTAGTGGGCTGATATCTTTAAAGCTGTAGCCACTAGTTTGAGGATAAACAATTTTTTTTGACAGAAAATTAATTAAGCTAATTATTTGGTGTTGTTGAGCCAGTTTCTCCCTTTGTTTTTCTCTGCTGTGTTATAATATTTTATTCTACATTCTACTTATTTCAATCTTCTGTAACTACTGTTTCAGTGAGTGCTACACAAATAAAATTATTATTGTTAAGTCGTTATTCAATACATCTGGGTTTCAGCTGGTCAGTTAACTACTACTACTAATACTAATCACGCAGAGAGATTGGTAATATTTAGTTACAGCTGATGATGTCTTGGTTTTGAGGAAAACTACTGGTCTCGACTATTATATTAACCTGCAGTTATTATAAGACAGAACGAAAAGCCTGGTTTCCACTGCAGGGTCACGAGCAGTGCTGCCAGTACTTACTAAATATTTATACAACTCCATTTCCCCTAAATCAAAAACGAGGTGATTCTTCCTACTAGTTGCCAACAGAGATGACTTCTCTTCTTGGTTAGAATTTCACATAAATAAAGGGCTTTCAACCCCGTCCTAAACATCTGGACTTGGCCCTGTTTCTAGTAAGCCCCACTTGGCTCTGCATTAGCTGCAGAAAAGCGGTGACTAATATGTTGTGTGGCTCTTTGACAGACACCTACCTCAACAAATTCTTCAGGGCTCTTTCCCATCAATAAATGCTCTTTTATTAGTCTGCTTTAATAATTGCCATTGGAGAGAATTCCCAGACTATAAAGGGAAGATTGTTCAGAACAGTAATGGTGTTAATAGGACCCAAACAATAGTCTGCCATGCAAACTATTAGGCCATAAATACCTCTCATACTTCTCTTATTGTACTAGACCTCCAGATCATCATTCATTTATAATTGCACTGATTTTAGTCTTTTTAAACAGACTGTTTCTTATTTCTGACAAGTGTGTGCATGATACTTATTGTTCTGGTTTGGACCTGTTTAACTGGAATAATGACGATGACAATTAAAAACAAGACAACCCAAGACAAATGTTAGAGGTGAGGATGACGATAAAAAGAGGTAAGCGAAGATGACAAACGTGTAAAGGTGATGCAAAACTACTACTACTACAACTACCACCATGGTGAACATGGTAATTTTACAGTGGTGAACACTGTGCGTATATGCAGCATGATTCTTTAATTCTAAATACTTTAGCTCTTTATTGATTGAAACTGAGAGCTGTCATTTCAGGCACTGAGGCAACTTCAGTGTCTTGTGCAAGGTTGACTTGAACAGGTGGAGCTTGTGCTGAGCGGACCACCTGCTTTTCAGACCCACAGCTGCCCCCTGATGATGACGGAGATGATGACAACGACAGCGATTATGATCAAATATAAAGATGATGAGCATATTGATGCTTAACTGTATCGCCTCACAGCTAAAAGGAAGGACTGGGTACTTTTCTGTGCGGGGTTTGCATGTTTTCCCTGTGCCTGCATCGGTTTTCTCTGGTTAATCCATCTTCCTCCCACAATCCAAATACATGCTGTTAGGGTTAGGGGTTAATTGGTGACTCTAAATTGCCCATTGGTGTGACTGTGAGTGTGAATCTGTCTTTATATGTCAGGATGTCATATGTCCTGAATGGCAGGTCCCAGCTGGGATTGGCTTCAGCTCCTCCATGACCCTAAACAGGAAAAGTAGTTAAGATAATGGATGGATGAAAATTAATTGGGATTGCAATGTACAGTAGGTGTTCACTATGCAAACAGCCTATTGCCTAAGCATCTATAAAGACAATAATGATGATGATGATTATGAAGATGAAGCTGGCATTCAGGATAACTTGTGCAGTGGTAGTTATGGTCTGAGTGATGATGACGAAGAATCGTGCTGGAGCCGATGATGATAGTGCTGATGGTCAATTGCATAAGCATCGATGAAAAGAGAGTAAAAATAAACAAAGAATTGATGATGGTGAAGGTGAAGAAAGAGATTATGATTATGATGAAAGGTTTTGATGATGCTCATGCTTTGTGCGATAGTGATGATGATGATGATGATGATAGTTGCATGTAGACAGGTGATGAGAGTGATGATGATGATTTGTACACTGATTGGTGGAACATAGGGAGGTGATGAGGACATAAGGATGTTGAGTATCATAGCTCCCGTCGGTCGCACTTGCACCGGTGGTGGGAGTGTCCAAGAGGGGTAGAGCCGCTCCACTCCCCGCTCGCGCGCAGGCAGGACACGAGATGTTTTCATTCTGAACTTAAAGGGTCGCGTGAGCAGGACGAACCGGACAGGAGAAAGAAAAAAAAAAAGTGTCATTTTTTTTTACTCGCTTTGTTCATTTCTTTCTTGCTTTTTATTTCTTCTCGGTAGTCATGTCAGTTCGTCGGGCCGCTTTGCTGCTCCTGTGCGCGGTGCTGTCGCTCACTCGCGCCCGGAGGAGCTCACCGGAGCAGGAGGATGTTCAGGAGAGAATCATCAGCGCCAGATGCACGTCCAGGTGCCTCACTCTGCACATGACTCAGCTCACCGCTGCCTTCAGACACCTCCAGGTACATGCAGCCGTTCTGTCGCTTATTTAAGAGTGTTTTGCCGACTTTCAGGTGACCTCCAGACAGCGGTCACCGCGACCACAGCATATTTATATAAAAAAAAATTACAAGCCATAAAATAAATGACTAGTGATGACTTTCTACTTCCTTCTTGAAACAAAATCTTATTACATTAGTTTGGGAAGTCTGATACTAGCCTAAGATAAGGTTTGTTTAGGCATTTATGTAACCCTCAAAAAGAGTTAACTTTCTAATATAAGGACAAGTGGGCAGCACGTTGTACACTTCTCTAACGTCTGCATTACAAGGTCAGTTAGTTATTATTATTGCTTGTGCTGATGGCAAGGGTTAGGGTTAGGGTTATAATACCTACTGCAACTCTGTATAATCTTGATCCATACAGATTAGTGGGATCAGTAGAGGTTGTGTTTGTTGTGCGCAGTAGTTGCTGTGTAACAACCCAATTTATGTGTAAAGGTAACGTTATTTGCTTTGATTGAGTAGGAGACAGACCATTCATAGCTGTGTCACACCTGTCAAAGCCTGTGTTGCTTGTTGCATAAATATATAATGTAGACATTATAGTCATGTTCTTTCCATTCAAATAATTTAATAATAAGTGTTTCTTTCTTTTTTTAATGCTGACAAAGTCTTTACACAAACAATGACCACCTAATGCCATGTTGTGCAGTGATTTTGGATCAGCTAAGAGGTATTGTTATGTGCAGTGGGAAAGTACAATAGAGATCTCATTGCCTAAATTATTAATCAGAGGGATGTTTGTGATCTAGACTCAAACTCAAAGTGGTTTTCATCAAGAAGTTTTGGAGAAATGTTTAGACTGAGGTTGCCCAATGTCAGTAGGCTGAAAAAAATGATTGCTGGTGTCTAATAGTTGAAACAATTGCTCATCACAATCCAATCGCTGGCGCATGTTCTGTGGCCTTTGTAGTGAGGAATGTGAGATTAACAAGGACATTAGGACGTTACCAAGTTCGAAAAGCCACTTATCGTTAACGGCTTCAACATGTGCATGCTGTGTAGTGGGTGGGAAAGTCATTAACCACAGAGTTCAGCTCCAATGGCTCTGTGGTGTGTAGAAGAAAGTGTGTGTATAATGGCCACACACTGGTCTTGCTCCATCCAGAACAGACTCCTGCCACCTGTGCATTAATGAGGGTGGCCCCTGCATGACTCTCCAGAGCGAGATGTATGTGTGTGTCTGGTGGGGTTACTGGAATGAAGGTGTGAGAAAGGGAACATTTGGTTTAAACTTTATGAAGTGAAGCGCAGTAGTCACATTCAGAGCATCAAACAGCAGCGATGGAAGTGAAACCAAAAAACTCGGAGGTAGCTAGCTAAGAGGCAAGGCATTTTCTTTTGTTTCATTTTTAAGTGAACAGTAAGTTGTTGTGTTCTGGTAGGACTCTTTAATTTCTTGCCCAGGTTTTCTGTCATACTCTGGGCATTAATTGATGGTATGTTTGCACTTACACAGGATTTTGTGACTGAAAACTGTAAACATGTATAAGTATATATTTTTTTAGATCTTTTTCCTTACTTCTGACATGTATAGCCACTTCCCTAAATTTTAAAAAATAACAGACTAATCAATAATAAAAATAACCCTTATATGTACTTAAAGTATGTATAAGAAAAAGAAGTAAACTCTGACTTCAATATTGATTAGCAGGACAGTGACAAACAGGAAAAGATGGTGTGGATGTGTGACTCAGAAGCTCATTTTAAGTTGTAAAGTAGGTTCTGAAGACTTTGTGTGTTGTCCCAAAGTTAAAAGAGTGTCTACACTGTGAGCAAACAAGGAAACAAGTTTCCTCTCAGCCACATCCTGGGGAACAGCATCACTCCCTGAACCTATTATAGGACAGTGTAGAGAGCACACAGAGTGATTGATGGGAGGGAGGGACTGTGTGTTAGAGGATTCATTCATTTAAGGAACATAAAGTTCGAAGCAAAAAAACCAATTTTGATAACAGCCCCAGTAACTATAACATCAGTGATGGCAAATAGAGCTTTACTCATCCTCCACTGTCACCACACTCAGACACAAAGACACATATTGCTTCCTCTGGCTTCATGTGGGTGAACCCTGTGTTTTTGGCTCTTTCTCTTTCTGTGTGTGTGTGTGGCTAGTGTGTAGCCACTAGAATGTGAGTCACCAGTTTTCTATTTACACCTCTCTTTCTGCTGCGTCTCTGGGTTTTCCACTACTTTCCCTTGTATGGTGTAATAGTGTAATTATAGCCCTTTGTGTGTGCACATGAGCATATATATATGTTGGTATGTTGTCATATTCCCAAATTCCTCCTTGATGTAAACTCCTAAAAATAAGGAAAAAACTCCAGCCTCGGCCTGTGGAGTTGGATCTTTTGCACTTACGTAGTAGATCAGATTAGACTGCATGTCTTCAACACTCATAGGTCTGTGGCGCTGATGAGTCGATGGTTAGTGGTCTGAGCCAGGGCCGAAGGCCAGTATGAGACTGAATGAGCTGCCTGTGCATTCATGTTTATGTGTATGTGTGCATGTGTGTGTCCCAGCTGCACTGCGGTAGGTAGCACTAATCAACCTAGAGGTTGGTCAGCTAACAAGTCACGCTCTGAAAAAGAGCAGAGACAACGGTCAGGTCAGGTTGCACAGAGACAGACAGCGAGATAAAGGCAGGTAGATCGGTGCAGCCAAGCACAAAGACCGGCAAGGAGTTGGAAAGATGGGTCAGCGGGCAGGCAGACACACAGACAGGTGTGACACACTTATGTGAAGACAGACAACCCGAATAACTGATATACAAGCTTAAATGTGGACTGATATGCAGGAGGACAGGTAAGCAGAGAGACAAGCAGAGGGGTGGGTGATAGCTGGAGACAAAGGCTTGTTTGATTCACTTCAGAGATAAAGCTTCTACTTTTTTCTGGAGCTTTGTGGCTGCCCTGTCATTTGATCGGTGGAACCTGGGATAGATGATGATAAAGCTGTGGTGGTGTAGGAGTGACTCTCACCTGAAACCCAGATGAGAAATTTTAAGACAGTAAATCACAGCTGCAATGACAAAGCATCGAGCGGCAGGGCTTTGTTCTTTCACCTGCAGAAAGAGAGATAGACGGAGTCTTTCACCACATCAAACCCGTGACGGCACATTATATCTGATACGTGAGCAATTAAATCCATTCTTCTTCCCACCGGTGTCTGTTTTCCTCAGCTGAGTCAGCTAAACTTTAAAAGTTTGACATTTTGGGAAACATGTTGACAGCCTTTGCTTGGCCAAAGATAAGGAGATTGGTAATGCTCTCATGTCAGTACCTAAATACAAAGCTACAACCAGCATAAAGACTGGAAACAGCTAGACTGACTCTGTCCAAGGTATGAAAACCAGTCTAAACCAGCCTAGACCAGTGTCTTGTCCAGGGACACTTCGACATGTGGCCAAGAAGAGGGGGAAACCAGGAAGCAAACCACCAAACCTGGGGTTCATAGACTACCGCCGACTACCTTACCAACTGTGCCACGGCCTAATAAGATAACCAACAACATTATGTTGCATTGGAGCTTGTACACCTGTACCCACAAGAAGCATCTTCCGGCCTTAACAGCATATCTTCAGTTCACTAAATAACACATTGCATCTTATTTGTTTAATCTGTAGAAAAACAAATGAGTAAAAATGACAAATCACAGTTTAACAGGGAGCTATGTGCCGCACATTTTCTTAGCTGGGACTTCCCGTAGCCTCCTCTGGTTTCCGGATGCTGCCTCATATTTAGTGGACAGATCTTCTTCTCTTCTCTTCTGTAATGCTTTTCCACAAACAGCAATAAACATGTTTCCCAGAATGTCAAACTTTGCCATTAATTTGTTGAACATTTACAGTATACAGATTGACTTTTGAGTTAAATTATTGAAAGGCAGATGGGAATGTAATGGTTGGATGAGGCAAGGTCCAACAACCACTTTGTTGTGACGCTTGTTGTTTACAGGATGTGCAGCACCTCAAACACTAACGCTGACACATGTGCATGGATATACACACACACATGCACACACATAAGCTAATTAGGGGCTTCTGTCGGGAATTTTCAGACCTCAACATGGACTTTTTGGGAAGAACTTTATAATCTGTTGAGTGGCAGTTAGTCATTCACACATACACTTACACAAATGATGCACACATACACACTGTGGCTGTGTTTGCTTCTGGTCATCTGGGTGTGATTAGCAGAGTTAATGCCTCGTGTTAAATAGACTTTCTACTGTGCCTCACCACAAACATTGACCGCAACACACACACACACACACACACATAATATGTGCGCATGCTCTCTCTTATTACACGCTTTTACTTTACTTTACTTTACTTGGCAGACGCTTTTATCCAAGGAGAAGACACAAGCAATTACCATTCGCACTCACACATACACTCACGTTTTAGCACTGCATGTTGCAGAAGGGTGATTTAGCTCTCTCTCTCTCTCTCTCTTTCACACACTTAAGGGTGTGCGCAGCTGTGTGCATGCGTGTTTACCATGCACACGTTTCTGTGCGTGTGTGTTTTTGTCCCTGTATGTGTAATTGTGTCACTGCTGCTTTCCTGATGGTGCATCCAGTAAGATCAGGTTCGTGATTACTCTGGGCTCAGCAACCATCAGAGCCATGTGGAAGTCCTTTAGTGCAAGTGGTTCTTGCTCTGTGGGTCAGTTCTGTTTCTGATGGGTCTCTGGTGTCTCAGGCTCAGACAGATTTCTCTCTTGGATCCCAGGCTTAAGGAATGTGTTAAGACTGTGTGTTTATAATGTTTGTGTGAAATCCAGTCATGAAGAAATGTTTGCATGTTTTTGTCTTAAATCATCATCATAAGCTGGGTTCGAGTGAAATTCCCTTGATATTTACATGCATGGTGTCTTGCTCATTACTGTGAGGATTTTTTGACTATAAAATAATCTTTGGAGCCAGAGATTATCTATGTCTTTACATGGATTTGTAATTAACTGCTTCAAATCCAACTTTATCCACTGCCAATAAAGGGCCACAGTAAAGGTAAATTTTAAATTGCTCTTCAACTATGGATAAAATACACAATTTGAACTTCCCATTAAGAAAATAACCCAGAAGAATAAATTCCAGTCAGGCGGACAGCAGTCAGCAGAATTTATTGCACACTGTTTCACAACTAGCACAGCACCACTGATGGCCAGTCTCCTCCCTGCTCCTATTAACTAATATTTATTTCCATATTTTACCTTATTTTGTTTAACTCTGCTCTTTCCAACTTCCTCTCAGTCCTCCACATCCAATTTCTTTCCTCTTCTTCTAGTCCTCCTTTCTTTCCCTGACTTTTCCAACATGTGCAGCTGTTTTGCTGCAGCCAGACTCAAGACCCTAAGAAACCCCACTTTGACCACCGTTTAATGGCCATACGGCACACAGACCTACCTCAACTCCCTTGATTTGCTCTGACAGCAAATATGTCCCATGAAATCGACTTGGGGTGAGTGTGTAAATGTGTACATCCATGTCGTGTGTGTTGTAGAGGGAGGTTGAAGAAGAGTGACAGAGAGCGGGGGCTTATGTTGAGGAAGTCAAAAAGAGAAAGAGAGCGTGAAAAAGATTAAGAGAGAGGATGAAGATGTGAGGCCAGCAGGGGGGATAGCAGCTTTATATCTCTTCTGTGGAAATCTGGAGATGTTTAACTGGCCTCCACACTGTCCTCACTTCTTTGACTGGAGCATTTACAGTTTTCCAGTCCTCTCCCGTCATTTTTACAGGAGTTGGCAGCGCTATGCAGAAATTAGGAAATAGTTGGATGTTTTAAATGAAGGATGGATAAGTGACAGTTTGACTCAAGAAAGCTGGGTGAGTCTGGATGAGTAGCAGCAGAAGTAGGAAGAGGGAATGCGAAGTGTGTGTGTACACACATCCTGTAACGGCTCTTCTGCATCTGTTTTTCTCTTTTGATAGAGAGGCAGAAGTGTGGTTGGTTGAATAAACCATCTTTCTGCTGGAGGATGAACATTCAACCCAACGTTGATTGATGATTCAGTCAGAATCATAATATTTTCAACTGGATATCCCAGATACTGGATAATGGTAACATGCTGATGCTGTGGGGAGTTTGAGAAATAATTAGGACTGTGATGGAGATTTGATTATGAATAATGTGGTTATGATTAAAATTCCAAACCATTTTGTGTCCTGTCATTCAGAACAGTATAATGAGCTCAGAAAATGACCTCACATAATTGCAATGCATCACTTAAAACAACGAACAGACTCTAATCACCATCACAATATTACGTAACTAAGCTAAATGATATCTACAGTATGTAAGTTGTATGTTTGGTACACTTCTCTTGCGTTTATGTAATTTAAACAACAAACACTTCCTTGACAGATTTACTCTAGATTTATCATTTTGTTCCAGTATTTAGTAATCTTACAGAAATAGGGCACCCTTACCTACATATAAAACCCTGCTTGATTCCTGAAAATTCAGCAACACTGGCAGCGTCAAAAAGAAACGCTGGGAAATTTGAGTAACACAGAAGCCAGTAGAATAAACAGTAAATTATAAAACCCCATCACGGAATAACTCCCGTAATTTATTGAACATTATACACAGATACTGAAAGAATATCTGCGGTTGGAACTTGCTTCACAAATTCTGCATCACTGATCCAAATTAAAGTTGCAGAGTAGCAGTGATGCACCAGACATAAGAAGCAGACTGCTATGTATGCAAACATAGGCGTAAACAGTGCAGGTTTTGAAATGTTCAAATAAACAGACTAGATGAAAATGCATCCAATATGTAGCAGTTTGTTTGTTTATAAGAAATCTGCCCGGGGTGCATTAAACTGTACGACAAGAGATTTTTGTTAGCTTTGTAATCAGATTTGTTCTTGGCGTATGGCCTTATTACAGCATGAGCAGTTCAGCAGTTCTGAAGAAAATACCAGAGGATCCAGAATTTCGAGCACGATTAAGTAAAGTTACTCACACCTGTGTTGTCAAACAGACTCAGAACAAGGAGGGTGTTACTCCCTCTCAGTAATATGCTTAAATACCTTCAGCGTCTCAGGTAATTAAGAGCCTCCTTCATTTATATATGTGCTGTAAGACCTGCATTCATGGCAACTGGGTTATTTATTATGCAACCAGTAGCACCCAGGTGGCGTCAGAATGTGCTTTGAAGGCAGGAGAGGAAAGGAGGTAAAGGTGGGTGGTGAAAGAAAATGTGTCTTTTTCTCTTGTGATACCAAGAGACACTTTCCTCTGTTTTTCCTCTCATTTATTCTTTTCTCCATTTATCCTTACCAACAGACAGTTACTAATCTATTCATCAGGTTTAACCTGGTTTAGTTTAGCCTCTACAATAACCCTTTTAACAACTAGCACAGATTACTGTTAAGCCAACTGTTAAGCCAAGGCCCTAAATCTCCATCATCTGAAAACAATCATTTCACTAACAGAAGCTTGGATGTTTAGATGTTGTCCACTCTGAGCAAATTTATTGTAGCTTGATCAGAACTTCAGAACAGAGTGCGGTTGCACTCATTCTCTTACTTCTCTGAAAACTAACCGTCTTTTTATTGGTGCCAACAGCTGGACTACCACAGCTGTAGCAGTGGAAATGGACCAGAGTGAAAGTATGAGAGAAATGAGGCAAACAAAATTAGTGGAGAACTTGGAGCACTGACCATTTTCACACATACTGTTTGCTCAGTGGCCAGTCTTTGCATAAAGCAGGCATGACTGATGGTCTGGAAATTTACAAAAATGACATAGACGTAACCCTCTCTGCAGTAGCACTTCTTTAAAAGTATGTCATGGCTTAAATTCACAGCTCTCACTTTTTCTACTTCAGTAAAAATCCAGTGAAAGAAGCGCTTTTCTTCAGTTCACAAAATCAAAATCCAATTTAGCTTCAGGTGTTTCCCCACAACAAGTCAATTCAGCATCTTCTGTCCCACGAAAGCCTTTAATCCCTAATCTCTAACCTTTAACCCCAGCACTGTTACCCCAACTCTAACCCCGTAACCTCCATCATACCAGAAGAACAAAGGCTACTTAGAAGGGCAGAAGCCCTGAAATGTGTGTGTGTGTGTGTGTGTGAGTGTGGTTCAGGCTAAATACAGCTCACTCAGGAGAGGGTTTAGGAGTTGTTAAGAGGGCTTATGCCAAATGCATGAGCGCGCACACGCACACACACACACTAGAGACTAATATATACTCCCTTAAGGACACACACACATGACAACAGACAGATACACACATGCACACCCACCAGTAGTCTAATAGTTGTTTTGATGTTGGATGGAATCGTGACTGTGCTGACGATGACAAAGCATTTCAAAGGGATGAGCTGCAGAGTTACCACACTGACTGACTATCTCACCAATTCACGTGAAAAACGGCTGACATGCTTCGGCTCACAGACACTGTTAGTAAAATGTGATCTGGTTCTAGCCTCTCAAATGTGGAGATGTTTTGTTTTTCTGTGTTTTATATCTCTGTACATTGAATATTTGTGCTGTTATTAACGGCTTGTCAGATAAACAAGAAAAGTGAGGAAGTCACCTTTAGCTGGAAGCGTACAGTATGTGTGTAAATGCTTTATTCTGAAAAGAATAAAAACAATGTTCACAATGAACAGCATCAACAACATCTGTTGTTATAAGTCAAGTCCAAATATCTTGTCGATACATAACTATAGATGAGTAATTTAACTTGTTTTAACAAGTTTTAAAATGTGAAAAGACTTAAAGCAGGTTTAATTAATCTGTATTTATGTCCCTGTGGTCATGTGATGACGTCTTCCTCTGTCGCAGTGGTTATAACAGTCATGTTTAGTGGTGGTCTTGACTCACTTAGCAGAAACTGTGTGCACACACAGAGATCTCACCAAGAGACGTGGTCTTTGTCTGGTTCAGCAACCACAAACACAGTGTGTGAAGTTATTTTTCACCCAGAGGATAATTGTGTAAATAAGAGAAAGGTTAAATGTCTGTCTGTCTGTCTGTGTGTCTCAGCTTTGCTCTAGTTATGTAATTTTACTAACAATATTTTCTTTCTGTCTCTCCATAAGTTTCCTTGGATACAGCCTAGAAAGCTTCTAACATATTTGTCTATGAAAGTTTTATTTCTCTCTCTTTGTGTTTGTTTTAATCCTCATCCTCTCTGTCTTTTCCAGAGTGACCAAGTTCTAGTTTGGTGTGAAAACCACAGACGCTGTGCTCAGGTAAATACATACACACACGACTTAAGACTTGGAATAGTAAAGTTGTGGACATTGGACTGATTGCATTAATACCCTTAAGACTTCCAAACCTTAACCACATTAGTCCTAACACCAACTCTTACCTAAACCATACTGAAACCCACTCATAACCTTCATTATAAAACTAAGGTATTTAAGTAAATACCTGGGGGTTGGCTGCAACTGTCAGTAACTCCAGCTCTTAATGTGGTCCAGCACATTTACCTGTGGATGATAGGGTGAGTATTTTGCATATTACATATTTCTGGTAAATTTGCTTTCAGCTAATTAGAAGTGGCTGGCAGCAAAAAAAAAAGTTAGATATAGTTCAACGAGGCACTGTGACATAATTTATAAAGGTCGATCATATACTGTACACTGATCAGCCACAGAATTAAAACCACCTATAATAATGAATTAATGTGTAATGTGAATACAGTGTTTTTGTTCTTTACCTCAAAATCCTCATGGTGAAAGATAAAGCAGGTTCTAAGTAATGTTGCAACAACATAAAGCATAATGTCTTCCTTCGCCTCCACCTACAGAGACAAAGTGACTGAGTGACAGTCTTTCTCTCCCTTTTCCTGTCTATGGAATCTGCTAAACTTCTGCATGGCTCCCATTATAGCAAACGTAGTGTTTTCAGTGACAATAATGTGCTTTTATATAGTTATAATCCATCCTATATGGAGCAAAAATTAGTCTCTGTTTATTCACTTAACACTGCTTGCCAGGGCGCTTCACTGTGTGTGCGTGCTAATTCATTGTTTGATTTAAGAGGAGTTTCCATGTTGAGTATTTTTAGCTGCCAGCCTGTCCCCTCCGCAGCAGTCACAGCTTGTTGCAGCTTTCTGGGCATTGCTGTGGGTGTTGTAGCCTGCTGGTCCCATCATGGAGACTAAGACAGTGGGTGGATAAGACAGAGACTGAAGCAGAGTCTGCATATTTATACAAATTGTCATGTTTAAATTCTGAAAGCCTGAAATACAAATACCTACTTTCAGGACCATTTCTTTAATACTGGGCAACATCTTTTAACATATTCTATTCACTAGAGAAAAAAGACAAATCACTAAAGAAATTATGATAGATATTAGTTTCTAATGGACTAAATAGCAAAAATATCCACAATGACCTTTTACTTAGCGACCTTAAGTTACTCAATATTAATGCCTTCTCAAAAGATTCTGTATAGTTTCTTATTGATGTGTTTTATAAACTTTCAGTTCAGGTTCAGACCTATTTAAAAGCTTCAGTCCTTTTGGAAGAACACCTGAGTCGTATTTTACTTTAAAAAAAAAAAAAATTTCCATGCTTTTTTTACAAATTCACATGACAGTCAAGTAAAGGAAAAGGTAAAACAGGCAGTGTGTAGCACATATTTCAGTAGTGTGTGTGTGTGTGTATAATGGGGTTAGAAGGGGTTAATGTCAACAACAGCCAAGATCATGCTCCCCCCAACTCTTCCTCCAAATCACCGTTGCAGGGGACACCGAGCGAAACATCAGACATCAACTTTTAACCATAGTTAACCCCCACTCCACCGTCTCTAACAAAAAACACAAACAGACACAGCTCCTTTGACCCCTTACCCAAACTTACTTTATCATTTCCTTTCTTGTTTTCCTTCCTTCTCTCACTTCCTTTGCTTTTATTCCTGATTAAAATGCATCAAACACACAGGGGGTATGAGGACAGAACATATTTTCTAGTTTAATACTCTATCTAAACTGTTTTACTGTATCTCTGCGTCTTGCTGTTGTACATCCCTGAATGCCACTTGACACTGTGCTGTAACTAAGGTCCAGGAAACTGGCCAGTGGGGGCTGACACAGTTTTCCTCTCACAGTCTGATACTGCACAGAAATGCAGCGTCTCTTCTTGCTTGTTTGACTTGCAAAAGTTATTAATGCTTACTATTTTATAGTCTGTTGAGAGTGGATCCAACCCAATTTGTAAAAGTCACCACAGTAAGCCAACAACAATAAATTAAATCAGAAAAGCATTTAGCCCAGTCCCCAGCCATAATTGCTAAAATTAATCAAAATAATAAATTATATGGCGGAGGAAGTCCAACACTCTTTAATGCTCCCAGTGGATGTGTTTACCAGAGTATGTAGGGGATGTTTAAAGTTTACTGTTTGTTTTTATTTATTATGCACCTTGGAAGTTTTATACAGTCTGCACAATCCACTTTATTATTATTTTATAAGCTAACAAAAATCCCCAGCTTTCTATTTTCATGTCTTATATTTTG
>JAUBNQ010000020.1:18809341-18844411 GCA_032353495.1 Ctenopoma kingsleyae
TTATTAAAGACTCCAGCCTGCATTTTTGTTTTTACATAAATGCACTTAGTTAATAATTAGTCAAATTAAATGTAATGACTTTTTATTATTTGTGGACGGCACTTTAGAGCAGTGGGTAGCGCTCCTGTGTCACAGCTAAACGGTCATTGGTTTGAACCCACCATACTGCGCCCAAACAACCGGACCGTGACTTTTCTTTGTGGAGCATGTGATAATTGCTATAGACAATGGATGTATCATTCTCATTTGTAGACAGTTTTATTAAAACAAAGGTCTTATATATCAACTTACAGTAGGAAACATATTTTACATATATAAAAACTACTGTTAAATAAATAGCATTGTCGTTCTGGTATTAGTACTGGTACTGGTACCAAAACCTGGATCTGGTACAAGCAGGACACATAAATGAACATAAATAGTCTTTCACATTGTACCTGCTGAACTGTGTATAGACAGTGAGCACATCTGGTCTTTCTTTGTTTCTCTTTCTCTCCCTCTCTTCTCTGGGCCAGTTTCACTCTTTGTCTTTCATCTCCTATCTCCTTTTCACCTGACACTCATTTCTCACCCTCCCCTCCATCCACTTTGAAACCACATTTCTCCACCCCTCCCTCTCCCATTTCCTCTCCTCCCTCTCGCTGAGTGTGGCTGTCATCCCTCTATCGTGGCAGGTGAGGCCATAAAACAGCAGGAGAGGCCAGAGTAGCCCTGCAAGAAAAGGTGCGCGTATGTGTGTGATTAATTATACATATACTGCATCTGAGGAGATCCTATGCAAACTGTGCACAAATACTGTACAGACACAAAGGCAGTCATTAATCTCAGCTCTGTTGTTACAGCGTGATGCTGTGTTAAACAGTAACATCTCTGACCTCTGACCTGCACTGTGTCTACTGCACCCTCCTTCTCACTCACACACATAACTCATCATGTCACCTTCAAGGCCAAAAGTGTCTGTTCGTCTCTCAGCTCCTCTTACATAAACACAGTGCATGTAGTTTTCAATGATTTACAAGGATATTTGAGAGCGCAAGGTGTGTACCACGTACATACCAAGAGTTTTTAGCTTAGATCCATTAACCTCACCCACCTCCCTCTCCTTCCTCCATCTCTTCTCTCTCTATTGTACTGTTGACTATGCACTATAGTTACCCATTTTACTACTTCAGTAAAACAAAGAAATACTTAGCACAATTTATGCAAAATAATTACCAGGACCAAAAATGACCAAGAAGTATTGTATATATAGAGAGTCAAAATATATGTGAAATATCAAATGTTGCAATTAAAATGCTATTCATGCAAAATGGCCATTGTTGATTTTATATTATCATCATCACCACACTATCAGCATTTAAATGCTCAAGCTGGATCTAACTCATTACTTCAATCCACAAATAATGCATCATACTTTATAAACTGATCTTATGTTTTGTATGTTCAATGTGGAGAAAATTACGAAGTGCAAAGTAGCATAAACTGTTATCTACAGGGGTCAGCATGGGCACTCTGGTCTGAGGCTGCACAGCACCATATGCAGCAAGCTGTAATGCACTGTGTACTCTGACAGCTGTTGATCATGGCCAGCATAAAATGTTTCCCATGTTGACCCCGTCCAACCCCAATAAAATATTGTACTGGGGTGTTATTGTCCAACATTGTGGGAATTTGACTTCAACAAACTGTAAGAGTAGCGTATAATGTACAATTTAATCCTTTGAATACAGGGGAGTATGTAAGAGGTGGAGAGCTGAGGAAGAAAGAGAGCATGTACTGTATATTGAGATGAGTCAAGGCAGAAGTAAAGGAAGGCAGCATAGACATGAGAGTAGAGGTCAGGGATGAGAAGAACAGGGGTTATAATGTGGAGACTGGAGACAAAGAGAACAGAGGATTATAGAAAGGGAGGGAAGGGGAGTGAAGAAGAGGGGAGGGTAAAGGACAAGAGGATGAGGAATGAAAAATTAAACATGTCTGTAACTGATCAAAGTGGCAGCAAAGGAGAAGAGGAGGGAGCACAGAGTGGGCTGGGTTTGGATGCACGATGAACCGAGCCTTGGGGTGTTTAGAAAAGGCAGTGTGTTGGTATGTGTGTGTGAGAGAGAGGTGTATTTTGGGTAGATTTTGACAACCTTAAGCTCTGAGCGGCACGTAGCTGAGTGAAGAGACCCATGAGAGCTCCTTGAAGAAACATATCACACTTCAGGGTCTGGTTACAATAGCATGAGCGTGTGTGTGTGTATTGTGTTATCTCTGTGTCTCCTCATACCTAGACTCCTTGAGGAATGCATCGTTTATGAGCAGTGGAGAAAGGTACTTAAAGTGGCACTTCGATCAGAATTGTGTCTTTTGTGGACAAAACGTAAGTATCAAAGGGAGCTGCAGTTTACATCTTAATGCAGAACAGAGGCTGTGGCAGCCTTGGATTAGTGGCAGTTTTATTGTTTTGAAATATGGCAACTTTTTATGAAAGAAAGAAGCTTCAGGACAGCCATAGAAACTTACCAGGTGCTGTCCATCTGTATGGTCAGTTGACACATATTGATGAGTGGAAGAAATGGCTGTTTTACACAAAGCATTGGCATGTAACATATGTCAAAGCATCCACAATTGCTGTGTTATACAGTGGAAAGAAGAAGTAAGTGAACTATTTGCAATTTTTCAACTTTTATACAAGACTCCTGCCTAAAGTGGTCATGAAATATCATCTCACCTTCACCAAAGTCAAACAATACAAACAAATAAAAAACTCACCCATTAAACATACAAAGTGATGGTAGAAAAACTAAGGGCATTGAGTCATTGATTTAATAACTGGTTAAACCACCTTTGGCAGCCATTACCTCAAGCAGATTCTTCCCGTAGCTGTGACTTAGACCTGCGCAACATCCAGGAGTATTTCTGGACCATTCTTCCTTACAGAACTGCTTCGCTGGTTCTGTTGTGAATGCCTCTCTTCAGGTCATTTCACAGCATCTCTGTTGGGTTGACGTCTGGGCTCTATGTGGGCCACTCCAAAGGGTGGATTTTATGTCTCCAAAGCCATTCTGTAGTAGATTCACTTTATATATAGAGCTCTCTCTCTCAAAAAAACATTGCAGTGCACCTGAGGTTTGCCAAAGGCCACCTCGACACCCCACAATGCTACTGGGAAAAAGGATTTGTGGACTGATGAAACAAAGGTTCAGTTGTTTGCAGCACTGTTAGTTTGTCTTCCCAAAATTGTAAATGAAGTAAAAGTTAACAGTTAACAGTATTAAATTCAGTGGTAAAATGTGATAGCCTTAAAAGCCCACACAGTTATTTCGCAAATACTTTATCGTCATCAGTCTGCAAGTGAGTGTATTTAAAACTGTCTTGACTAACTGAGGTTTTGGAGAGGACATTTGCATCTAGTAGCCATTTATTTGTGCACAGATTAAATCTTTATGGCTTTCTGTTGATTCTGTTGTTCTCCTGAAATCTGTGAGATGGAATAAATTCGAGGAATGATTGAAGCCAGGCACACAGGGGAGCCGAGGGAGACAGACAGGGAGAGAGCGAGGAGGGGGAAGGAGGTTGGGGGTGAAACCGCAGTTTTTATATGTTGTCTGGTTTTAATTTGGTAAGAGCCATCATTCACCAGTTCACTGAGGTGGCAAACCAAATGAGTGTGTGTTTTAGTGTGGGTGTGCAGTTTCGACAAATGGTGAAACATTCTATACTGCAACATAGCCTTGGTCTTTCACTTTTTCTTCCTTGTATTTCTTAAAACCTCAGCTATCTTAAGACATAATAAAACATTTTGGGAAAAGTGCTTATACTCACTTTCTGATGTAGCGTTAGATTAGAAGATCAACAACACTTCACAGTGTAACTTCAGAAGAGCCAAGAAGTCTGGCACAAAACGCTATAAAATGATGAATTACTTTAGTTTTTGAACAAATTAAACAATGATGTAAAATATTTGACATGGACTCACATGAGAGTGCTGCAAATATCTAAGCGTATTTGTGTCACTTGTAAAACTTTCACTTTAGTTTCTAAAGACGTTTTGTTTCGTTTCGTTTGTTTAAAAGTTTGTTTCTTCCTTGTGCAGTGCCTTCAGCCATGCAAGGAACTGTGGGAAACAAGAAAGGTGCTTTTTCCAAAGTCCTGTGAGGTAAGATAGACAGTGCATAATGTATGTGTGTGTGTGTGTATGCATACAACAACACTCTTGGTGGTAGAGTCAGTCCTGCTCTAGAAACTTGCTTTTGTTGGCATCATCATCACAGAGTTTTTACTCTGTGTGTGCCACGAAAGTGCATTCCTGTGTGTGTTTATACATGCTTATATGTGTGTAATGAATAACATGTTTGTGAGCTTTGGGATGTATGCATGTGACAGTGTGCATTAATTTCTGTGTATTTTGTGTGTGTGTGTGTGGCCCTGAATGGTTATTTGCGGAGTCAGTTGCTGCGGTTTTCAGATAGATTAGTTTTTCATCACAATAGCTGAAGCATGTTACTGGGTGGATGGCTGACTGGCTGACTGGTTAGAAACACAGGGTAATTCAGAGCTATTAGCTAAAGCTTGTGTTTACACTTTGCTGATCTGCACAGACACAGAAATGTGTGCACATGGTAATGGTAACACACACTTTCACTGCTTTTCAGACCAAATCTCTAGGGTTTACTTCAATGAATCATTAGGAGTTTACCAAAGGAAACACTTTCACCCCTGCAGTGTGTTTTTCTGTGTGTATTGTGTGAACTGTAATAGTAATATCCCCCCCCCTTGTTCTTTCTCTCAGAAGCAGACAGAGTGTATGACGAGCAGGGAGTTTCTGGCCTCTCTCAGACTGTCTCGACAGGGTGACTGCCCTCCACCACAGCGAGCCATCGGATTCGCTGCAGCATGTGTGGAGAGCTGCTCGTCAGACCAGCATTGTCCATCCCCCAGAAAGTGCTGCTCCAATGGCTGTGGGCACACTTGCCAATCCCCAGCTAATCTATACAAAGGTAAATAACGTGCTTTTTCTAACATCCATAGAATTTTTTATAAAAATGAATTGTTTTCGATTATCTGATCAAGACACATTTTTAATTTTTTTTCTTTTTAAACGGAGCTCTGTTAGCTGATTTTTACTTTCTGCTCATGCTTTTTACTCTGAACAACATTCGTGTAGTTGATTCTTTGGGATGGATAAATTTTTGCAATTTAATGATATCTAGCTCATCTTCTTTTAAATGCACTTACTGTGAGTTGCTTTGGTCAACACTGTCTACCAGATGTAATCTAACGTAACTTGAATACATCTGATGTATTCCGTGGTGGTCCACGGTCTCACGTCTGGGCGGAAATAGACATGAACATGAACTCAAATAATGTGACACAAAGAAATGTTGTTTGAAAGTTCCTTACATTTAGTATCAATTTTGTGATTTATTTTCTCTTCCTACTGTGTTCAAAAGTCACTGCTATTAAAACACGACTCGAAATATTGCTGCTTAACCAAACTTCACATTTCTGTTTGATGATCATTTTTTATTATGAGTTACACTAAGCATTCACATCTACGGTATCCCCACACATATGATTTCCATTATTTTGGCTGATTAGATGTTCTAAGGACTGTGTGCTCCTGTACAAACTATTGATTGACGTTGGTTGACATCTCCTGTTACTTGCACCTGTTGGTGGGGAAAAGAGCACTATCATTATTTGTTCAAAGAATTTGGCGACCTAGAGGCCTAATCAGAGAAAATAAGTGGAAACACCTGTGGTAGTCTGCAGAACCTTTAACAAATGCAAAAGAACTAACTACAGTTTGCTTTAGTCTTAAAAGCCCAGACTTATTGCACACTGTATTGTTTTGTATACTTAATTTTAAACTGTTTAAAAAAGCCCAGCTTCAGTGTGCACTCAGTGACCTGTAATGACAAAATAATGACAATAACAAAGACAAAAGGTGTTTTTGAAATTGTTGCTAATTCATTAAAAATGAACACTGAACACTCTCTCATTTAGAGAGTTCAAGAAAGTATCCTGACCTTTAATTTATTACTTTGTAGAAGCCCCTTTAGAGGCAATTACAGCTTTGAGTCGTCTTCTGTAATTCTCTGTAAGCTTTGGACACCTGCATTTCAGCAGTTTATCCCATTCCTCCTGGCATCTCCTCTCAAACTGTAAAAACTGAAATCTCTCATTTACAAAAGTACTGACTCTTCACTCTCACACTCCAAATTGTGGTCAGGTGCATCCTGTGTGCTTTCATTTTCTTTTAGAACTGTATACAACTTGGAGTACACATGTGGCAAACAAAACTGATTGGACAGAGTTTATAAAAGGCGCAAACCTTTGTATTAAACTTCAAGGAGCTCCATGTAGACCTCTGCGATGAAATTGTAGTGAGGCACAGGTGTAGGCAAAGGTTTAAAACTATTTCTGAAGCGTTGTCTCTAGCTCTTTATGGCATTATGAGTGGCTAGACTGAGTACAACACTGTGAGTACAACGCATATGATAGTCCTCTGAACCACCTATTTTTACTGTCATTATGTTAATCTCATAATTACGTATAATAAAATGTCTCGTAAATGGCAGCACTTTTCTCTTTTGGCCTTGCAGGTGTTCCTCTGAAGCCGCGCAGGGAGATGAACTTCGTGGAGAACTCGGAGGGTCATGTGAAAGTGGCGTGGGTGTCAAAGTTCAATGTCAGCGTGGAGCCCGTCGTTTACATCCTCCAGTCCCGCTGGAACGTAGGCATCCACCCCAGTGAAGACCATGCCTCTCCATGGACCATTGTTGCCATGGTAACTAACCTGTAGGTCTTTATTTAAGAATTAGAAGCTGTGAGATACTGAAGTCATAAAGAGTGAGAGGCTGATGTTTTATTGTTTTTTGATGCACCTTTTCACATTTGTCATGTTCACACAGTACACTTACTATTTTACTACAATTCAGAGAAAATTTACCCCATTGCATTACTTTTACTCCACTGCACTTATTTTCTCAGCATTAGTTACAAGTTACTTTTTGAAAGTTTCAGTTTTTTATAAAAGTCACTATAAACTAATAAATGCTGATGTATTATTATGAATTAACCACCTTTAAAGTGGCAGAAATGAGCCCCACCTTTACCCACTGCAGTTTTTGTTCCACAAGTCTGTAGTTAACATAATATATAATATAATACTACAGTATATTATATGTATGTTTTATATTTGTCAAACAAGCCAGGACTAGACTTTTATATTTATGTTATTAAAAGCATCAAATTTCACACTGTTTAAAATTCATAGTTTTCTTAGTGAAATACTTTCACTTTTATACTATAAGTAAAATTTAGAGCTTGTTCTTAATACATATACTGAGTAACAAAAAATTGAAAGGTTCCCCTCACATATACTTGAGTATTTTTCTAGGCAAATACTTTTGATTGAGTAATGAGTTTGTGTATTTTTACCACCTCCGGTGTAGATATGGGTCAAACATTGGTAGACTGATAGCCAAAACAAAAATAACAACATGACATGACTGACGATTGTGTCCGACTAGCAACTTTGACTGTGGTAGAGTTATTGGCACTATAAAAAATGGTTCCCTGTGCCTTTAGCAGTGAAGCAACACCACAAAGTTTATAACATATCTTTACCTCATAACTCTCAATTTGCCTTGAATGATGAAACTTCTCAGCTATGGAGATGGATGTTAGACTCTGTTTCCACCTCATCAGTCTGCTGCCTTGCTGTCTAAACCTCTCCGCCCCAGCCAGTCTCCCATTCTGCCAGGGTAAACCGTATGTGTGTGTGTGTAAGAGTGAGTGTGTTGCGCTGTACATCCATGTGTGTGTGCCTGTGTGAGGTTAGGTAAATAAGCAGAGCTTAAAAAGGAACCACAGGCAGCCACAGTCGTTCCACCGGCTGACTCTGAATGACTGAACAATCATTATGGACTTAAATAGATGGCAGCTCGTGTCTGTGAGTGTGTGTGTGTGATTGTGGATGAGTAGATTTTAAGCAGTGATTACTTTTGCACAGGGAGACAAAACATATGAATCTTTAACAATTTCAACCATAATTTGGGCAAATCATTAAATTTCACTATTATCAAATGGAATTCTGACTGTGTTCATCTAACTTTCCAGCTCATTAACCTGTGAAACATCTAAAAGTACACATGGCTCTGTCATGTTTTTAAAGAAGATATATTATAGATTTGTGAGAGATAACAGGATATGTATAATGCACTGTAAAGCTACATCTAGCTCCTAGAATGTAGTCTAATACGGCCCTGCAGTAAAGTAAGGCAAGTACGCCTGAGGTTGATTATTCCAGGTTTTCATAAAAATAGAAAAAACGATTGAAATTATTAATATTATTTCAGTATAAGATATTGAATTTTTAAGTTTAAGGATTAAGAAATGCAATATATTGTGAGATGTAAAATGAATGTTTATCAGCAAATCAAATTCAAGCATTGTTGTGGTTGTAAGTTTGTTAACTGCTTTGCAAAAGATAACACTGGTAATACTACGCCCACTTCTCAGGATGGGAATCAAGGGGAGACGGCTGCTCGTCCTTTGATACCAACACTGAGCAGCTTTCTTTTAACTTTGTAGTCGCATGTTCTTTATTTAGCTAATTCTTAATCTGTGATTAAACTGCTTTTCTACATCTGAGTAAACAAAGCTTAATGTAGTGATCTTCTGATGGTATGGTCCTAATCCACTGAACTCCTGCTTCCTTTGGCCACCTTTAACTGTAGGTACTCTAGTCTGCAAAGTGTGCACTTAAACATATCTGCAGCTATTTTAAGTAGGTATACTGTAAATTCTACTCCCCAGCATAAATGCACCACTGAATTACACATCTTCATTTATTTCTTCTTAAATAGAAGTCGAAAAAACAACACAGTTTTTAGTTCTATAAGAAGTTATAGGCCAGAATATTTCTTAGCTGGATGCAGTTATTTATAACGAACCAGAAATAATGTATTGATTTGTGAACTTTAGGTAGGTTTAAGTATATATATACTTATATAGTATATATACTTCTATACTAGTATAAATAAGTATTATCAACCAAAAGTTCTTAACAAGAAAGAAAAAAGTGTATTTTAGAGAAATATTTTTTACATAACATTAAAAGTTCATAAAACATTTGGGGAAAGTGCTAAAAAATTTAGTCTCTTATGTTTTTATTTAGATGATATCTTTATTTAAAAACATCATAGTGAATATGTTACGAGTCATATCATTTTGGGTGTTAGATTAAGAAAGACTAAAAAAAATCCCTTGTGTATGTCATTCTTACTTGTGTTATGTGTATTTTTAGACCCTTTCAGAAGATGTGCTTTTGTCAGATTTGAGACCCCAGCGCTGGTACCAGTTCAGAGTAGCAGCCATTAACAGCCACGGCAGCAGAGGTTTCACCACACCAAGCAAACACTACATGTCCAGCAAAGGTAAATACAAGCAGACTCTCAACAGATGCAGCGCTGCAGTGAGTGTCCTACAGATGATTTCTCCTGCATGTTTATATAGCAATCTGTAAATTTTGATGTTCTGCCAGGGGACTTTGGATTCATGCATTCCAATTGTGTCGTTTTATGAGAGATATTACACCCCTCTGTGGAAAAGTCTGAAACTCAGGAGCATTTCCCTTCCTCTGCTTCCCTGTTCTTTCTCTCTTTCACTCAGAGTTGATGGATAAGGTACACACAGCAGGAAAACTATCAGGCAGTCCATAAAACACAGATATGAAACAGAATATACACACACCTGCACACACACGTGCACGCGCACACACACTTTGAGTTGTTTTAGCGAAATCCTCGCGTGGGTCAGTAAGACAGGGTGAAAGTGAGAGTAAGACAGTCACTCACTCACACACACACACACTGTAGGAGGTCCTAGCGCTAATGCTTAGCAGATTTGGGTTATTATTGGTGTTGTGCCAGAATTGGCTAGTGATAGAAAACCCTTGCCAGGATTGGCTGGAGAATATTTGTATGTGAATAATGACTTCAGGTTGGAATAAGCATTGGAAAAAGGTTCTTTATCAGTTGAACACATATGGAAGATTATGAAGAGGTGTCTGAAATAGCATTTTCCACTGCCATCAACAAAACACCAAATGCTGGAATTCCTCAAGCCTCCAATAGAGTTTTTTAAACATTACATATTACTTTTGCCATAGCACACTGAACGTTTTCTGGCAGCTCCTGGTGGCCCATCAAGTTATTAAAGGAATAGTTGGACATTTGGAAAGTACTCTTATGTGCTTTCCTGCTGAGAGTTAGTTGAGAAGATCAACACTTTCATGAATGTATGTTGTACATAAAACTTATGTGAATTATGTTTCTCTGGGCTGCATGTAAGGAAATGCACATGCATGACTTTTGAACACTCTAACATGTTTCTTTTATGGAGACTCTTTTTTTTTTTGTGCTAAGCTAGGCCAACCAGCTAATGGCTATAGTCTTACATACAGCAGACAGAAATGAGACCAGTGCTGGTCTAACTTCAAGTAAATAAATAACTACATGTACATATTAGAGCTCCACAATTTATTGTTTTTAGATCACAATCTCAATTCTGATCCCTATTGCATCAACAAATGACAGGACTGTGTTACGAGGCTCACAAATTGAAACAGCCGCTCGGATTTGTTATTAACGTGTTATTAATGTGTTTTTCATTAATGCATTTTTCAATCACCATTCCTCAGCAGAAGTAACTCTACTAATTCATTTACATGCACACACAGAAAAAGAAAATTGTTTGAAAGTGTTATAATTAAAAGCAGACTAGAGGTTTATGTTTAGCCGACAGTCCCATTTCAGTAATGATCATATTGCTTGTTAATAATAATAAGAGGAAAATTTATCACTCGAATAATTGTGACACAAAATCATGATCTCAATTATGAGAGAAAGAAGTTGTGATTCATATTTTACCCAGAATCATGCAGACCTAGTACACAGTGTGTGCACATGAGTATATTTGCCTTTGCATGTAGTTCAGAGCCTGGGTTAAAGGTTAAAGACACACACTTAAACATTCCAGATACCAGCAGAGTCTTGTGTATCCAGTTCATTAGTTTAATTAGTCAGGGCTGGAGGTCAGGGGTCAAAAATCAGGAAGCTGGCAGACGTCAGGATGGTTGAGGTTCCTCCACTGCGACCTGATGCTAACCAGACAGAGAATCTAAATTTGAAAACCTCCTTTTCCTGTTTATTCAGATAGTAGGGTTGCACATGACCTGCCAGCAGTAATCACAAGAGAATGTCTGGATCAGAGAACGCATCTCTATGTCTTCATTTCAAGAAACAATAGAAAGAAATCCAGCTGACTGAGGGAAACACACAGACTTAAAAGGGCCTCAGAGAAGAGTGTGTGTGTGTGTGTTTTGGTTCTGATCTGACAATTACTGCTGGCACTAAGAGACACCCTGCTTATCCCAAAGACACAGCACTCACAAACAAGTCAGATTGTGCAGCCCTAATATGTTGCCCTAACTTTGATCTCTGCATCTGGGTCAGCCAAGCACAGCCCGGGGCCTGTGGGAGGCCTGTCATGGGGGATGTAATTCTAATCAGATACATTTTGTAGTTTTAATCAAATACAGGATTGGGATTTGAGGCCTTAATGAGATACAGAGCCAGCGTTGAAAGAGCAGCGACCTCAGGATTTTGTCTTGGAGGCAAACAGTGACTAGTGGTGGTTGCTTTTGGTCTGTGTTGTGGTAGCTACTGAAAATGGTGGCTTTGAGCCTCTGCAGTATCGCTCACCTTTGATGCTGTAAATCGAATTGACTTCGTAGATTCTAATGAGAGCAATAGGAAATTTCCCCTCTTGGGAATGGCATTTTAATTTTTCCCCGTTGCAGAACATTGAACATTGAGTTATTAGAAAATTCAGTCGAGCTGGTGAACAACCTCTGCCTTGTAGGTGTGGAGATCTCACTGTTATGTATCCCATGTATCAAATTAATGCCATTTTTTTGAGTTGGTGAAACAACCGAAAATATGCTCTGCATGTGGACGTCTGATGTGCATGGTCGATTTTTTTTGCAGATGATGCACACTACACATTATAAATTTACATGTAATGTTTTAAAGAAGAATTGTCTAGTATGGAGCTTAAACACGTGATGTGGAAAGCTGAAACGTCAAATGCACATACAAACAGAGTTTGTGAAATAAAGGCAGTTGGAGAGCTTGTCCAAAGCGACACTGTGTCATGTGAATCTGGTTCAACTTTTGTTGCATCTGACAAGGTACTCTCTTGGCTGATCACATGAATGCAAGCCCACATTCCCAGTGGATTAATTTATAACACTGTATTTTTCTAATTGTGTGTCCATGTTTTTGTCTTTGCAGATCCCGAACCTCCCGAACCTCCAGTAAACATCAGAGTGAGCAACCAGACTCTGGACTGGGCAGGTTCACAACCAGCGTCCCTGATCACAGAAAGGTATATAGGCGTAAAATAATTCAGTATATTAATATGTTTGTTCTTGTGGGTTAGTAGCTAAGCATCTGTACGGCATTGCAAGACGATGTTGTGTGTAGTCAGTCATAACTTGTGGTCAGGTAGATAGACAGTCGTTCTCTGATTGCGTAGCTGCATGAAAATTATAGTTCATCCTTGTTCAATCATATATTGCAGTGTCTTTTCTATTTGTGAGCTGTATGCAAACAGGGTCATATAAAGGTTAGGCCGTGTGTTGGGTCCGTGGTGATATTCTAAAAAACATTTAATAACAGAGGTGGGGATTAAATTGTAGCTTGCTTTTAGCATGATGATATTAAATGTCTGTACAAACAGGATAAACAAGTTGTGAATCTATTTTACTGCCACTCGGTAGAGGTACCTTTCCGTCTGCTTTATTACCATGAATTTGCTTACATCCGTGTTGTGACATTTGACTTCTTGCTTACTCCCCTTAGGTCAAGGGGAAGTGGGGTCACAGTGGCGGTCTTATTACACTGGGAGCCCCCCAGAGAGGGAGACCTGCCAGTCCACAACTACAGAGTCACCTGGATGCCTCGACATACAGCCACAGTGCACAAACACGCACACGCATTGCTTGCAGACACAAAAACAGGGCACAACAACATGCACACACGGCCCACAAACACACAAGGTAGAAAGGAGAACAACAGCAGAGTGACACAAGGGGTAAGGAAACTTTCTATATACCTATTAAAAGAAAATTAAAGGATAAAGTGATTAATAATATTTACGTACATGCAAACGGTCATCCAGGTGCTGGCTTTCATGTATATATAATGTAATACTATGGGTAATTTTATAAGATAGATTCGTAAAAGTAATAAGAATACTATCTTTAGTGAAGATAATTCTTTCCCTGTTCTGTGCAGTAGCACACGTGTACGTACGACTCATTGGTCATACGATATATATAACATCACATTCACATTTAAATTCAAATGTGACCTTTTCATATTGTCTAAAGGCTTACTCATACATACTTATACTTATGTACTCCTGGTCCACAAACCTACTTACCCCACCCAAAAACCTAATTTTAAAGTTGAAGGGGCAGTTGTGGGAAACAGAAGTTACTAGACTTATGCCTGTATGATAAATATAAAGATACTGCCACAACAGCCATCACCTCTGAAACATTATTTCTCAATGGTTAATTTGTATAAAAATTGAAGCTTAAGTGTTAAATTAAGGCTTTAATACTAAACAGCCCTTTTTAGTGAGTACTGGGTCTGTTTGTAGTTTTGAAATTAAATTAGTCCTTACAAAAACACAAGATCTATAGCTGCACCTGAGAAATTTTACTAGGTCTGTAAATGCATGCATCTCACACATGCACACACACAGACCATGTATTGTGCTTCTTGTTACTGTAGTGATTTTTCAGGTCTCTACAGTGCTAGAACAGAATACCTGTCCTGTAAACAGCTACTCGCAGGTTGTGGTGCAATTACTCATTTAATGTGATCACAACTTACGGGTTGTGCATTTGTGGTACACCATTACGTAAGTAAATAAGAAACAGCACACAACATGCTCTAGGAGCTACTGCCTTTTTAACACTTCATTATTTTCATTCTTAATGTCAGACATTGAACGATGTCTTCAAATTGATAAATGTCTTGCTGAACCATTCGTGGCCAATAAAAATTCCTGCGAATGAGAATTTGGTCGAGACATGGAGGCACTACTCAGACATCTAAGTTTGATTTATGGTATATAATGAACAAAAATTAGGTGATGATGAAATTATGCGCTTTCTTTTCTATATAATTGTTGAACTTACTTAATTTCAACAAGAAATGTGCATTGCATTAAAGATGATTAAAGTTTTTTAACATTTAGGATGTTACATGCTCATAGTTAACAAAGTTGTTCTATATGTGCACTATAGTAGATCTAGTTTTAGCATAGTCACTCTTAAATTGCTGTTTGGCACGCCTTTCCATTACTGAAGTCTCTTGCAGACATTTTCAGCATGTGTTCTTTGTGGGTATGAAAATGTAATATTGTCCTCAGACAAACACACCGTTATCTTCATGGGACATAACTTTGTTAAAGTGCTGTGGCACATGGCAATTTAGCAATGTAGACTGACAAGAGAATGAAGTGGCTTTCCTGTATTTATATAATGTGTTTAACTCAAGTCAAAGCATCTGGGAATACACTGACAATATGCCAGTTACCTGTTATCATGATCGTACTGACATACTGATTTTATTCAGACCTGTAGCTGCCAATGCAGCATGGTGAGAAGTATGAGAACAAGAGAACGATGCAGTTATTTTACAAAATGGTACTGTAAATCACTGCTGTCACGTTGCTGCGCAGATCAAAAGTAGCTTCTTAACTTCCTCAGAAAGGTAACACGTTTCTTGATGTACTTTTGTAATTATACTTCATGCAGCAAAAAACACCTTAAAGGGTGGATTGGTGATGTAACATGATGAATACACCAAGTCCAGTCAGCAGCACTGAAATACCCATAATCACAGTAAACAACAGAGATATTACAGCTTTGACACAATAGGCATGATTACCTTTGTAGTGAGAAACTTAATTTTTTTTTTCTTCAAAGTAATAAACAGGCAAGATAATGATGGATGAAAGTACTCTTTGTGCAGGATCCTTCAGCTTTAGAACCACTTAACTTTGAAGTGAGCATTTACTTTAAGAAAAGGAGAAAATTAAAAACATAAACATCAGAGTTTTAAGGTTTTAACGCAAGCACACTCATATGGACCTCGCTATCCTAAGTAGTGTTGGCGATCCCAGACTTAACCTGGTGGAGCCATTTATCTGTAGTCTGGTTCTCTGTTCTGCTTGGCTGGGATGCCTGGAATTTAAATGAGGCCCCCTAACTAGTGTTTCCTACTTGCAGCTGCATCTAGACACAAACAGAGACAGCAGCATCACAACAGGTAGGAGGCACAATACCATTGCTGCACCGTGCAAAATAGTTTTCATATAACTCTCCATAACCACTTGATGATATGCTCAATGGATGTGTATTAAACACATATCCTGTCAATCAGGAATTTCTACAGGACTGGACTGGACAGGACTTACTGTAGCATTGAACCTTAAAAAGAACAGGAAATTGAAAAAGCATGCAAATGTGGAAAAACCTCTTCTGAATGAATTTTAAATAGACATGAACGTCTTACATATAATATCTATTATGCACCACAATAAAAATCCAGGTTTTTCCCATACTCTGTTTGACAAATACACACATAAAGACAGACACACACATACAGCTGTACAGGCTATATGTTATGTCTAACTTTAGGGTAATGGAAATACTTCAACCCCATTTTTTCGTGCTTTCTTATTCTCATTCTGTCTTGAGTATACTCGTGTAGAACCACACGCACGCACACACACACACACACACATCCAAGCATCTCTTTGTTGTGACAGACCTGAGCTCTACTTAATGTGCTGTCTGTCAAGCAGGAGCTAATGCAGAACAGGTCTGGATGGTCAGTCATAAAGCAGGGCTTCTTTGCTTAGAATGATGATGATGACAACAATCATAATGACAGTGAGGATGATGAAGATGGTGATGATGCGACAGTAACTGTGGTGACTTTACTGGTGATCATGATTATACAGTGTCTGCTTAAGATTTGGTTTCAGGTTGTTGTTGGTTATTTGAATCCCAAACTTGTGACCTCACTGAAAATGTAGACTTAGGTGCAATTCAATGATTGTATGATAATAATTACAGGTTGTCCAGTAGGAACAAGAAGATGCCAATTCCAATCCAGTCTTGCTATTTATTGATATACGCTCATGATACATGTCACTTTTCTACAATCCAGTGATGTTGCGTATATATTTGTGGTTACTGTAATGACAAATGAAGACACAGATATACACATCTCAATAATTACACATTAGACACAAGTATAACATGCAATATTAAATTAATGATGTGCAACTGGCTGAGCAGTGAAGCAGCACTAAGGAAAGCGAAACTGTCTCATCAGTCTGTGTGCATGTGAACACCATGTTCAGCTTTTTTATTACGGAGCTCTTACGATTGTCTAATTAGTTAAGCACACCCTGTGATTGTGTGTGACCTGCAGAAACATGGTGCTTTGACAGGATACCATGTAAAGATCTACACACTGGTGAAATTTAGTACAATTCCTGAAAGACCTCAATCAAAATCTAATAGGTGAAACTCAGTCCAGATTCAGAGGTTGCCAATGACAACAGGTCAGAAACTTATGTTTCTATAATCCACGCTTCCATTTTTTATGTTATAGGCACAGTGTGAGTTGTGGCTTCGGGGTCTGCTGCCTGCCACTTCCTACATCTTGTCTGTCCAAACAGTAGCTTACTGGGGTCAGAAGAGACTTAAGAGTCCTAGAGTCCAAACTCATTTCACTACGATCACTCATACAGGTAAACAAAAGTTTCTTATTCTTCAAACTTATTTCTTGGGTTTTATAGTATGGCCAAAAATGTTATTTTATGGTATATGCAACACTAAAAGGGTATATTACTATGTGTATTCTGTAGACTTACAGGTAGGTATTGTCATTCAGCAGTGTGGCTGCTAAAGTGGTAAACAGGTAACATTACAAAAGGAAATTATAATTATATGTAATTAACTATATAGAGTACCCTATCATCATGATTTTTTTCTACAAACTTTTTTTCTACTTTGCCTAACACTACCTAAACTCGTGGCACTTTTTAGAATATAAGTATATACAGAATAGTCCCACTTGACCAAGCACTTATGCGACAATGGAGAGGAAAAACTCCCTTTAACGGAAGAAACCTCCAGCAGAACCAGGCTCAGGGTGGGCGGTGATCTGCCTCGACCGGTTGGGGTGATTGGAAAGAGGAGAGAGAAAAGATCAACCTGGACTCAGTCACAAATATGACAGATGTCATAATCCTAGCTGATTTAGTTAATTGTTAATATGGTTGGTTAATTAGTTAATATATGCTTTACTAGGTACTGTAAAAAACAAAATCATTATGACTGCAGGTAACCGCTGCAGTTATTTTAGGTGTACATTTGTTCATGGTAAATAAAAATATAATACATTTGTTATATTGTTAAGTCGTGTTGCAGCAATTGCAGTTGCAGCAAAATACTTGGTTAAGCCTCGTCTTCTAGGAATAAACAGGGCTGTAAAGGTAAGAGGTGCTCAGCAAACTTTTTCCTCTTGGCTAAGTGGTATAAACTGTAGCTCGACTGTTTGTGTTGCAGCCACCTCAGGAATCTCCTAGCAACACTTATCCACACAGAAACTTTGTCAAGTACAAATTTTATTTTTGAACTTGAATGTTTCATGCCAATAGTAAGTAATTAATATACAGCCTGCAGCCACCATTTGTTAACCATACATTATTGAGTTAATGATTTTCCCATTAGTTCAGAGCGACTGCTGGCTGTCAGCTTATTCTGTCTGGCTACAGCTGCACTGTTTAAATACACTGACACACACAGTAAAGTGGAAAGTGGTGATGTTAATGGTCGTCCAGGCAACAAAGGTATTTATAGGTGACCTGTCGGTCAGCCCAGCAGGGGATTATAGCCAGCTGCAGCTCTATTATCAAACCACATAACAACAATTTTATATGGAACATATTTGGAACATATTTAGAAGTATTTATATTTTACGCATTCAGTGTATTAGCATGTGGGTCAGTTAGGCCAGATAAAGCCAATTAGTGTGTGAATGAATTAACAGGAAAGCTAGCCACCAGCTGCACGTTCTTCACCAGTTTATGATATTCCTGGCACAATATATACAAAACATGTGCTGTTATAGATTTCATACATCCATTCATAGGTTTTCAGACCATACAGTAAATGCTGCTTCCTGGTGTATAAAAAAGTTGTAGAGTGGTTAAGTTGAACACACATGTTTAGGTAACTATCACCATTTCTCCTGTATCCAAACATTTATATTTATTTGGGTGTTCTGTAAATGAAAAATGTCTAATGACATACAATTTAATTTTATTGTGCTAAATACAAAGTTTGTTATTCACGAGCCTTTCAAATTAGTTTTATACTGTACATTGTTCTGTTATCATCCCAGTGAAAGCCCTTCAAATCAGCCAAACATTAAATGTTATTTTTTCTCCTCTCCCCTCCTCTCTATCACCTAAGGTGAAGACTTCTCCAATGAACTGCCATCTTCTTCTTCTTCTTCTTCCTCGTCTTCATCATCCCTTCCCTCATCTCCTTCCCTCTCATCTTCCTCCCCCTCTTCCTCTGAGCCCCTTCTCTCCTCATCATTGCCTCACCCAGAGTCCCCCCTGAACCCAATCACCCCTGGCAACCTGCGTCTGGAGGTTGCTGCCCCTCATTACCATGACGACCAGCTGCAGGTCAAGGTGTTTTGGAAATGGCCTCACTATGGTGAGTTGCTTTGAAAACATAAATACGTGTATGTCATGTGGAAAAAGAAAGAACATAAACAAACGAAGGCCATATAAAAACAAAAACATCTGCAAAATTAATAATTCCTATCAGTTTTACTAAGTCTTGAGACTGAACAAGAGGTATTCTATTCATTGTTCATTCATTGTCATTGCACGATTTGAGCTCTCTGTTAGTTTGCTGTACTTCTCTGTAAAAACAGCCTCTAAATGAAGACAGTATGTTTCTCATTTAAAAGTCTTATATCACATAATCAGTCGGGTAAAAATAAACTTGTCTACTTATGAGTTGTGTATTTCTTTCTTTTTTGTTTCACAGCCAGACAAAGACACCCTGGTCCATACATTTTGAGGTGGCATCCACATACCTGCAGTACAAACGTTACAAGCACAGAGAGAACAACAACTGTGCAGGTACAACAACTGGGTTTTAGGTGTCTCTGTATTTGTAATGTAAATTGTGTGGTGTCTTGTTTCTGTGTGGACATTGTTGTTTCTTAGTGTGTGTGAATGCGTATCAGAGGTCAGATTTCATGACTGTAACTCAGGATCAGTCTGGAATGTTCTCATCCTGGTCCTGTTTGTGACTTAAAGTAGTCGCTTTGCCATCAGTATCATAACTCTGTCTAATGTCCTACATATTTATGACTGAAACGTGTAGTTTTCTAAGTAATAATGCTAACTAATACTTCTCTATCTGCAATTTCAGTAACACAAACCATGCACATTAATGTATCGATCAATTATTATATTTACTGAGGTGTTTCTAGTTTGTCTTCTTGGGGAAAGGTATTATTTCACACAAGACGTAATATATGAAGAGAACCAACCCGAAACTAGACATCACAACTTTCACTTTATTGCATGGCTTTCTTTACAGTTATGGCCAAAAGTTTTGTAAGTGACACAAATTTTGTTTCACAAACTTTGCTACCTCCGTTTTTAGAGATTGTTTCCATGTTCCTGTTGTGTATTGAAGAACAATTCTACGCATTTTATAAATTGTTTATAAATTGTGCAAAGAGTCAATATTTGCGATGTTGACCTGTCTCCCTCACAGCTGCTGAACTTTTCTCTGGCATGCTGGATATCAGCCACTGGGCCAAATCCTGATGGATGGCGAACCATTCTTGCCTTATCAGTGCTCAAAGTTGATCACAACTTGTGGGCTTCTACATCAAATTTGTGTCACTGCCAAAGGTTTTTGCCATGATTGTAGAATCATCTTAAATCACCTTAAATGACTGTATGGCAAGTTTGAGTGAAACTGATATACTGCACAGGGAAAACATACAGAACACAAAAACAACTCGGCAGTGACCACTAACGATCAAATATTCACTGGCCTAAGTGTGTAGACATGTATTTACTCTGATTCATTTTTTGCATTCTTTATTGTGTTTTTGATTTAATGTTAGTTGCCATTTTGACCAATAATCCACAGTGATGAAATGTTTCTAGATGTTGGTAAATGTCATATCATATTGTCATATATCCTTGAGGTGTGTTTAGAATTTGAGTGGACTTCACCTGTGTCAAACAGAACTGATTAGACATAGCTTAGAAAGGCACATGCCTGTGTATACAGTGTCACACAATGCACACTACATGTCAGGACGTAAAACACACTGTGAAGTCAAAGGAACTCTCTGTAGACCTCCTTGATTACATTGTGGCCAGGCATACAGTATATCAGGGCAACAGTGCAAAACAACTTCTAAAGCTTTGAGTGTTCCCACAAGCACAGTAATTCAATAATTGTGAAGTGGAAGAACTTTTGAACCACCAGGTCTCTTGCTAGAGTTGGCTGTCTGGCCAAACTGAGCAACCGGACAAGAAGGTCCTTGATCAGAGAGGTAACTAAGAACCCAACAGTCTTTAGACTTAAACCCTGTAGAACATCTGTGCAGAGATCTAAAGATCACAGTTCCCAGATGCTTCCCAACCAATCTGACAGAGCTTGAGAGGAGCTGTCTGCCAAAATAGGATAAACTGCCCAAATTCAAGTCTGCAAAGCTTGTAGCAAGTTACCCAAGCAAGTTACAATTCAGAGCTATAATTGCTGCCATGAGGGCTTGTACAAACTGAATTAATTTTAAACTCATGTTTGTACTGCTGTAATGAAGATTGATGCTCAAAAATGTCACTTTTATTACACTTAGCATGGGAAGTAATTTATGACGGCCATGATTGACAAATGGCTGAACACGCTGGTCAGTGTGCTCATGCTGATCCCTGTCCACCACAACAATAACACCACCAGGTGGTGTTAGCGTTATGGCTGATCAGTGTTATGTGTGGGTAGGGGTGGTTCTGAGCAGATTAACAAAAATGAAATGAACACAAACCACACACATGTGAATCACACCATCTCTGAATGCACTGTATAGAGGAGTGCATTTTAAAGGATGAGTAAAGTAGAGTATACTGTGTGTCAAGAGAAAACTCGACTCACTGAGATTAAATATTTATCCAATGTTGTTTCACTGGTAATCCTCATCTAACATGATCACAAACCCAAGTGTGCAATTTGCTAAGGTCACAGAACATGATTTCTGTTTGTTGAAGTTCAGCCTCCTTTAAACAGTTACGTCATTCTTGCCTTTTGAAACTGCCAGCCTACAAAGCTGCCAAGTGCTGCTTCAAACTGTGGTGTTTATTTAAACATGGAGCTAACAAGCTGCTTACGGCGTATGAGACAGGTTTCCATGTGAAAATAAAATTGTGGAACCTCGTAATTGGTCAGTTTTAACAACCAGCTGTGTCTTTAAACGCTTTTTAAAATTTTTTATTTCATTTGCTTTCACTCTAGGGCACCCACCACATCATCACAGGACTGCTGTTTTCCTGTAAGTACCGGGTCGCTGTGACATTGAAGACTGATCTGGGATCAGAGGCTGTTGCCTGGGTTACGACCCCAACATGCTCTTCCATCAGGGTCAGAGGAGGCAAGGCTTTGCCCTGCAAAACACAGGGTAGAGGTAACTAAACACAGATGTCAGGCAGTGTTAAATTGACCTTCAATAATCCCTTAAAGACCCTTGACATGAATTAAAGTGGTTCCTGCAACTTGTGTTGTTTCTTTTGGAGCATTAGGACTCCAAAAATAGTAAAAAGACTGAATATAAACATAGTGACACCTACTGTTGCACTTACTCACTTATTAAAACACCATTTGTTATCACAGAATTACAGTGTTGACAATCATCCTTTTTTATATGCACACTGTCAACTGCACTGTAAATAAAAGTTATTATTATCAAACTGATTGTTAATTTTAGCATAAACAAACCTACTGAGAAATAATTTTCAAATTTTGTGACGAGGAAACATTTTGTGCCTGTGTTTGTGTCAGAGCGCCCCCTGTCAGGCAAAAAGGTGGTACTGCGTCCAGAGCGGCTGACAGCAGACTTTGAGCAAGTCAACGGCACCTTGCTCACCACGTTTCGTTGGAGGATGTCCCAGAATGCCATGGGCCGTGCACCTGTGGAGGGGTTCCAGTTTACCTGGAATCTCCAATCAGGTGTTACAACAGCAGTAGAAGGGCAGGAAGACACACTCATCTCACAGACACAGACAATTGCACCGGTGAGAGAAAAACAGAATACTGCTTTTCGTTAGTAGCAAGAGGAAAATGGTTTTGTATTAAGGAGCTATCTTAATAAAAGCATGGTATTTTTTTATCAAGTGCATTTTGCTTTTTGTAAAGAGGCAGTCACCTGAAAAAATAATATTAGGCAGATAGATTAACATTTGTTCTGTCTTTGTCTTTAGTCTAGACTAGAATACACTACTATTGTATACAGGCTAAACATGGTCCATTCTAGGGTTCTTGAAGAACTAGAAAATATGAGCACATTCTATTATTCTCTTTGTACTGCCTACCTTTGGTGCTCAGAATTGAATTTACTGGTCTGTCTCACCATACACTACACTACATTGCTGACATGCTCACATCTTACGCCTTTGCATGTAGTCTCAGACCTGCAGACCGGCTGTTGTTGTCTGTCATCCCAATTTTTTGGCAGGCTTTTAATAAGAGGGTGTCTTATTTCTTTTTCTTTCTTGGTTGCGTTGATTTTATTTCAATCAATTGCGAATCAGTGTATTTCCTGTTAAGCATTGTCTTTGTAAACCTGTTTTTGAAACATATATTATGTATGTAAAGCCATATTTTTGTTAGAATAAAAAAAACTAAACATTTGAACAGGTTACTTTAATTGAATCAATTAAAATAATTATTAATTATTATTAATAATTGCTAATAGGAAGGACAATGTGTTTTGTATGTGAACTAACCCTGTTTATTCATCCACAGTCTCAGAGGTCAGTGACGGTTCATGGTCTTCAGGTTGATAGTATTTACCAGGTGCAGCTCCAGGTGCTAACAGCAGGAGGAAACAACGGCGCCGCTGTCTCCAAGACCATTCACACTCCAGCTATCAATGCCGCACTTTGAAAGGCAGGTTGCATTTTGTGAAGCTCTAATAAAAGCAAATATTAGTAGTTAGTAAATGATGAATTAGCAAAAAGTTTACTTTTTACTCTGCATTTTACTTTTTTTACTAAAATGCATTTTTTAAAGGATTTTTTATTTTCTGTCTACCTAATCTGACAAATGATTTCTTCCAGGCCAACAGCTGCCACCTCCTGCTGCACCACAACCATCTTCACCAACAACTTCAACATCTTTATAAAGTGCATAAAACATGACCAAAGTCATAAAATAGAAAGTATTTCTCTGTTTAAAGTAGATTTTTAAATGAATGGTATTTCCTACTCTGATAGTTTGGCTATGCCCATAACCTTTATGACCTTTGTTTATAAAATGCGTGAAAGTTACTGAACCTGTACATGATGCTAATTCATAAAGCACTCAGTATGTATTTGTGGCAGTGAAGTGTACATACTGAAAACATATTTCTTCTGTATTTTTAATTAAAGCTGCAGCATATTTCAAATTTTTCCTCCTGGCATTAGTGCTACAGTGCCGCTGCACAGAGCATTGCAGGATATGTATGTGAAAAGTCAAAATCCCTGCACGGCTGCGTCTGTACATGTTTGGTGTTTAGATGGAACTAAAGTCTGATCACCTGACGTCACTGGAGCCAAAGGACACTTGTAAAGTATTATGCCTGTTGTTTTGTATCATGTTAGTGAAGAATAGTATAGCACTGACCTTATGTAAAAAATAGTAATGTATAGCAACAGGCTGTGTTTATTTCAGTACATAATCTGCTGCATTATCTTTGAAGCTAGTGGGTCTGAGTTGGTGAGCAGACATCTTGAAGTAAGCTCAAATATTTTCATATTTTGTTCATATGTTAAAAATAAATTGAGTTGTTTGATATATTCTGGGCCTTGAGTGGCATCTATTTGCATTATGGTAAACCCACTTCACAACAAATGATGTGACATTTTCTTTAATATAGCTATATCTGTGCTAGATTTTCTTTGCTTTACAAAAGTTATGTCACTGTTCAGAAAGATCCCGAACTTCTGGTGTCAAATAACCAGTAATTATTATGTTAATATTTTCTATATGTAACCTTTTTTTTTGCCATTTTACTGCTTTAATTAATTTTGTACTTAATTTCTTTACTTGTGTTTAGTTTTATTTATTGTTTTCTTGTCTTTGTTTTTTGTTTTTTGTAATTAAAGATTATTAAGACACGGTTTTTGTGTGTCTGTGTTCTGGGGGATAGAATGAAAGAATGATCTGCATTACAAACAGTCCACTCCAAAATGGCTCAGCAAGGCTAATCCATTTGTTTTTGCTGTACACTGAAGTTGTTTGGGTTTAACATCACAAGACAGATATGAGAGGAAAATTCTGAATTCCAGTTTTTATCTGATGCATTTACACCTCAATATGTTCAACATGTGACTGACATGTGTTTCTTGTTACCTAGATGTGTCTTACAAGTGTGAATGGAGAGTGAATGACGATGAAGCATTGTGAGAGCTGTGAAGAAAACCCCCCAGATTCAGTGACAATAATACAATAAGGCGTGGTGGTAGCAGCAGGATGAATTCAGAGGTGTGCAGAAACATTTTGTCTGCCAATTTACAGAGGAATGCGTCACAATTAATTGGGGGGGGGGAGCTGGGACACTCATTTCCTGGGAGATTGATTAACACAATCATCAAAACAGCCTAGCAGAGGATGTACTTCCTGTGTAAGCTTGGGAGGTTCAAAATACCTCAGATACTGCTGATTTAATTTGACAGTAATGAAGTATCTTCCCTGCACACCCATCACTGCTTTTGGTCAACCTGACTAACATTTAGGAAAAGGGCCAGGGGAAATCACTACAGACTAACACTGCACTGCATTAAGCACTACAGAGCACTGTATGCCAAAACAACCAGACACAAGAATAGTTTATTCCCATCCCATCTTCTCATGCTCAGATGAACATCAGTCATGGATGATCACAATATCAGTGGAAGAACTGTGAATCACCAAAGCAAGATCTGCTTATTTAAATCAATCAATATAGTATTATAACCAAACTGTAGCCTTGGTTTCATTAATAATATTACAGCTTCTATATGTCGAGCCAGTAGAAACCGGAGTCAAAATTCGGCTTCGGATTCTGTTTGAAGGTCACTACACGAAAGCGTCCGGACGCTGCCGAAGCTGAGCTCGGCTTCGTGATGTAATCAACGAGCGACCGCCGCTTGGTGTTGTTTCTTAAAATCGTGGTTAGAAACTCAGTTTGTTATTTCACTGACAAGGTAATGTATATGTATTTTCGCTTTTCGTCATGGTTTGATTTAACCTGCAAATTACCTAAAATAAGAAGTCACATTTCCTTAGTCTTTACACGTCTACTACTTCCTACTGAAAATGGAGGAAATATGTATAGTCGCTGCTTTGTGTTTTCGTCTGTGTTTTGGCTGCAACTAGCTAACTTAGCTAGCTAAAGGGGATTGAGTAACTTATGCAAAACTTTGTGAAATGTCACCTTAGATGTAGTTAAATTGTTTGACGGTATATTATATTCGTAAAAGATGTGTGGACGCGCTTCGGTACAAATTATATATTATTCTAGTTAGCTAACGAGGTAGTTTTCATTAAACCTAGTAAAATAATTGGTTATGGTCATTATAGCAGTCATTGGCAGATATGCTAATGGACACAAACGCTGCTAATGCTAATATTTCCATCTCAGGAATTACTAATTGTCGCTGCTATGTTGCTAAGGTTAATTAAATATGAATTTACTTCCTGAACGAAGTTCATCAAAAAGAATTTTAATACAGATCAGTTACGTGGCTGTCGCGTAGTTGTAGTGTTTGTTTGTGCAAAAAGTAAAATACTTGCAAGCTAAAACGAATCAAGTTAATCACATCGTTTCTGAAGAACCACCTGTTATTTAAAAACATTAATTTAGCTGTCGCTTCAATTTTGCAATTCAAAGTCTCACACAATAAGTGAATATGGTCTTCATCTGAGACGGCAATAAATCCAATAGACACTTCATTTTAAACACAATGAATTTTTTTTTTAGCAGTTTGTTGAATTTAAACAAGTCTTTGCTGTACAGATAGTAGCTCCTGTTGCTGAAAGCCCTCCAGATGTGAAACTGCTGTGAAGTTGTAGAAACCTGAAAATTTGAATATTTATAATTCATATTTAAATAAAATGTATTGGGTATAAGCCGTTGTCCTTATTCTCTCTCCCTGTTTCTTCCCCCTTCTTCTTGCTCTAATTAGGAGGCCATGGTGGTGTTGTTATTCCACTCTAAGTCTTGATACAGCTGAGGAACATGCCATGTTCGAGTTTGCATCAGTAATGCTTATGGTGGGAAAAGCTTGAGAAAGACTTATTTTGCATACAGCAAGGATACAGCATAGCATAAAACTAAGGAACAAACAAACCACAACACCAAATAATCTAGGCGACCAAGGAGGAGAAAAGGACAGTGGGGTGTGGAGAGGAGTGTTGGGGATGGGGTTGAAGAGCCAAAGAAGGACGTCATGGTTCACAGCGGCTCTGCTTCCCCAATGAAAACAACACCGTCAGCATCACCTCATTTATCTGTTCCTGCTACAGCACCTCCTTTGGTGCCTCCCTCTGAAGATATTACCAGTAAGGACCTAACCCAGATCCCAGCGAAACTCCTCACTACAGAACTTACCTCCAACTCAGACTTGACACAATCCACTACTCCTCCATCTCCTGCTGGTGCAGAACCTCCTGTTGTAACCCTAGCAAAATCACCTATAGCTAACTCAAGCCAAGCATCTACCTGGTCCTCCACACAGACTCCACCTGCTACTCAGCTCCCAGTCAATGGCCGTACATCAGGCAGAAGGAGGACTCCTAAGGCCTGTGACTGCTGCGGACCCAACAGTATAGGACACAATGTCAAAACCTTGGCAAGAGGGAGGGGCAGGGGAAAAGGGAGAGGTAAGGGGAATGGCAGGGACTTTGATGAAACCCCAAAAAGAAAAGTGGGGAGCCAGCTGACACAAAGCAAGAACTTTGATTTAACCAAGGAGACGGTAGAAGAAGGAGAAAATGAAGATGCCACGCATAAGAGGGTGCAAACTACTGAAGCAGTGGCTGAAAATGAATCACAAACCCATGATGGAATAGCTGTCACATCCCTGCGGGATGGATCAGCAAAGAACCTTGTTGCTCCAGAGAAAAGGGAAACACAGAAAAATGAGCATATGTGTATAGAGCAGTCAGAGGTTACTGGCTCAGTAAAGAAAAAAAGTGGGGATGTGGAGATGAGGTCTTCTGGAATGGCAGGCAGGGGAGCACTAGTGAGGAGAGGGAGAGAGAGAGGAGGGATGGGAACGGGGGCTACTTATGCTTCAAAAATGAAAGTCGAGATTGGAATAAAGAGGGGAGGTGGAGGTAGTGTTGTTGGTTTTAAAATTGATTCCCCAGCTCAATCTGTGGCATCACAAGAGGACAACAAAGTTTCAGAGATGGAGCATGTAGAGCAGACTGACTCCAGCATGGTTCAATCTCCTTTTGGAAATGGAGACACAGTAAACCTATCTGATACTGAACCTGAAGAAGAGTCAGAGGACAGCTTGATTGTGAATGAACCTGGACTACTATCCATCTCAGGTCCTCTTTCAAGGTCAGGAACTCCCCAGGATCTTGACTCTGAGATGCAAGTGGACCAAATCCCTGACGAAAAAGACCAAGTTTCTTTATCAGTAACTCTGTCCAATGGAAGCTTCACCACACCAACAGACCACGACCATATATCCACACCTATGGAAATGGACATCTCTCGTCCACCCACAGTTTCTCCTCCAAATCAGGGCCCTATTACAGTGTGCAAAATGCAGCACCACTGTGCATTAAGAGACCACATGCTATACTGTCACCATGGGACCTGGGAGAAGGAGGAAGTGGAAGAAATGTTGGGTAAAGATCAGTCAGAGGAAATCAGTGAAAAAACCCAGAATAAAGAACACCTGGAGCAGCTTACTGATATGGTCCATGGTAAGATGTGTTTTGAGCACACAGCTCTAACATATAGTTCTACAAAAATGTATTAATCATTCATGCAGGAGAAGAGGAACACTGATGTATTTATGCAAAACTGAAGCAAGTAACTGCTGAGAATATTGGCACTTTTTTGGTCACATGAAATCCATAATACATGTGGCCTCATCCATGATTTGTTAACTCACACAGACTGAGAAGGCCAAGTTGCAGGTGGCAGAGCTGCAAATGTTAAGATGTTAAGGAAGGACAGAATTAGAAATGAGTACATCAGAGGGACAGCTCATGTTGAGCAGTTTGGAGACAAAGTTAGAGAGGCAAGGTTGAGATGGTTTGGACGTGTAGAGGAGGCACGGTGAATATATTGGACAAAGGATGTTGAGTATGGAGCTGGCAGGCAGGAGGAAAAGAGGAAGACGTCAGAGGAGGTTCATGGATGTACTGAAGGCGGACATGCAGACGGTTGGTGTGACAGAACAGGATGCTAGGGATAGAGTGAGATGGAGGCAGATGATCCGCTTTGGCGACCCCTAAAGGGAGAAGCCGAAAGAAGAAGAACAAGAACAAGAACAAGATTTGTCTTTTGTTCTGCTCACATGGCCCTAAAGCTGAGACTAAATATATTTTAGCTTTCAGGATCTAATTTAAGAACGCTTGATTCATCAAGGTCATTCACATGGGCATGAAAGAACATTTATCATGATTCAGAAAGAAGGATTCCCCTCCTTTTTTCCACTATTTAGGAGACAACTGCTGAAAAATAAAGCTTTTTTGTTTTATAGTGGGTAACCATCTTGTTGGCTCCAAATTCTTGCAGGTCAAATATATATAACATATAAACCTTTGACACAAAGATATGCAACTGTAAACATTACTGTAGTTAAACCCAGGAAAATGTATTACATTTACACAGCTTAAATTTATCAGTTCAGAGTGAATGTGGTTGGTTCAGAATCAGTATTTTGAATTTGGGTGTTAATACTGTATCAGAAGGAGCTGATCAGCACTGTGTTAACGTTCATGTAATAGTCATACAGTCATGTTACAACAATGTTTTTCTTTTTTTTAGATTTTCTGGAGAGCTGCTATATGAAGTATGGAAGTTTTATTCCTCTCAGTGAGACAGATGTCCTTGAATACCTGAAGAAAAACGGCAGCTCTGACCTCAGCAAGAAGTAAGTTCACACACAATGTGCCTGAGTAATATACAGTTTACTGTGTGTGGAGGATTTTTGCTGAGATAAACCAACTTTTATTATCAGGTTATGTGCTGCTTTTGTGTTTACTTAGCAATAGAAAACAAACATGGGTTTTACTTGATGTTAGTTTATATGTCGTCCGGTTGTCGGCATATTCCAATAATGGTACAGTTTATTGAAGGATCCGTTTAAAATCAGGGGTGCCTAAATTAAAATCATTTTAGAAGTTTTGTTTCTGTTAAAGAATTACTTTTTAGACTGTTATTTTTAATCTTTAAAATTGTGGCATCTCTTTCCTTATCTGAATGTCCCAATTCTTAAAATGTCCTTGCAGATACAAAAGACACATGAAATGTTTCTGCTTCTACTGCATTTCTGACCTTGGTGTGTGTGTGTGTGTGTGTGTTGTAGGGAACTGGACATCAAAGGGATGATGAGTCGGTACAGGGCAGGGCTGGCCTCTGCTCCTATTGCAGGATTCATGGTGATGTACAACAAACACACCCTGAGCCTGGAGGACCTTGCCACACTGGAAGAACAGAATTGGCTTAATGACCAGGTAAAGGAAGGTTATACAGGTATACAAAAGCATTGTTTGCACAATCATTGTCCAGCCTGCTAACAAGAAACTCACTTTATTTAAATTGATTTATTAAAAAATTAATTAAAAATTGAAACTTACTGGTTTAAAAGTTAGACACGTGGAAATAAAATGACATTTGTTCATTTTAGTGACAGCCTCTTCACTTCTTTTATCTGTTCTTTTGCATGGTCAGATTATCAACATGTATGGAGAGTTGATTATGGAAGCAACACAACACAAGGTAAGTCAGGGTGTTTTTCCAAATGACAGGTAATTATAAAATATCAACATTTTATAATAGAATACATCACAGTATAAGCTTTGGATAATATGTTAAAAATGTTTTCGTGTAATAAAGAAATCAAACCTTGCTTAATTTTATTATTTTTCTCTATTGTAGGTTCATTTTTTCAACAGCTTTTTCCACAAGCAGCTGGTTGCCAAGGGTTATGAAGGTGTGAAGAGATGGACTAAAAAAGTAAGGAGTAAGATTTTGGAAGAGTTTGGCGCTTTGCCATTCTTCAGTTGTTTTGACCAGCTTGACTCTCTGAGAGATGGTGGACTAGCAACCGTTGGCCGGTTGCTGCAGAAAAGCCTTATTCAGATTTTCAGAACACAAGTCAACCTGTCTTTTTAGGTGTAGTTGCTACAATCTAAATTCACTGTGCTTACTGCATAAAGGTGTGTCATGTAAAATATTTTCAGTAATTTCTGAAACCAACATTTCCAACAGTTAATTGCACATTAAACTAACTTGTTTATTGTGCCCATTATAGATTATGCTCAGTAACTTCTAGTAGGCATCTGTCACATTTTGTATCTTGGACTCTTAACTTACATATATGTTAATTTGTGGGGGTTTTTTTCTAGGTTGATCTGTTTTCCAAGTGGCTGTTGCTAATTCCCATCCATTTAGAAATCCACTGGTCTCTTGTCACGGTCACCATGGCAACCAAAACCATCAGTTATTATGACAGCCAAGGCATCGTCTTCAGACACACCACAGATGTGAGTGCCTCTGGGCATGTTGCTCTCTTTGAGTTGTAATTCATTGCTTCAGATTTTGGATGGTGTTGAACTCCTGGCAAAAAAACAAAACAAAACAAATTACATGAGATCAATATTTGTTTTCTAAATTTGATGTTGGTAACAAAATGTGCTAGAGTTTTTTTTTTGGGGCTATAGTGAACTGGAACCAAGTCAAACTAGTCAGTTTGTTGTAGCCTGTTAACGTGGTTCCAACAAAATGACCACTTAGCTCTCTGGAGAAGTACTGACCTATTTGCTGTTGGAGACAGTGCCAGTATTTGCAACATTTCCACTGTGGTTTAACTCTTTACTCTGTTTGTGTGCGCACCTCCCCGTCAGAACATAATGAAGTATCTTCAGTCTGAAGCCAAAGAGAAGAAACAGACAGCTTTTCAGAAAGGCTGGAAGATTACCATCATCAAGGTAACCCTGCTCATGTTGTGCTCACCATGAGGAAAACAGTTATTTCAACAATATGTATAATGGTTTTTTATTATTTATTCATGATAAATTATTTTGTCGCCCTTATTGCTGAATTTGATGAACACATCAAGATACTGGTCCACTAATTATTCTTAATAGGCGTCTGACTACTAAGTCAAACAAATAATATAGCAGCATATCTGTGAAGATTCTCAATCATCCAGGTCATGGTTATCCCAAAAAGGTTTTAAGTGGCAACAAGGAACTAAAACAAGTCCAGTTGCCACTCAAAACCTTTTTGGAATATAGCAGCATGTATGTAGTGTAAATTCCTGAATACAGTTGAGGCCAAAATTATTAGCCCCCCTTATGAAATCGCACAAAATCATGAATATTTCCATGGAAATGATCATAACAAAAACTGTTGATACTTGTATTGCTTCCAAAAGAACAAGGACAAAATCTCACAAAGTTTGATTAAAATGTTTTCTTGCTGTGCTGAATTGTAACAAGAAAACTGAAAAATGGCAAGGTCAAAATTATTAGGCCTCCTGTGCTTTCTTTAGTCCCAAGACAAATCTGACCATTCAATTAACTTTAAAACAGTTTTTGTTATGATCATTTCCATGGAAATATTCATGATTTTGTGTGATTTCATAAGGGGGGATAATAATTTTGGCCTCAACTGTAGATATAGACTCTTTACTTCAAAAACTATGATCTTTCGTCTGTCTCGCTGGCTGACTGGGACTTGTTGACTCCTCAGGGTATTCCTCAGCAGAAAAATGACAGCGACTGTGGAGTTTTTGTCCTTGAGGTGAGACATTATTCTATTATACTATTATACTGTCTTCCTGTCCTTTACTTAGTTCTTGAATTTCTTTTCCTCCAGTTCCTGTTTGCCCCTCTCTCTTTGCCTTTCTGTCATGTTTCTTGGCAGCAAAAGGAAATAAAGTAGATCTGGTTCTCTGGTGTCTTTTCTACCTCAGGTTTTAAATTTGACCTGCCCTGTCTCCTAGGGAACTAAAGAGAAGTTGGAGAGAAGCTTCGGTCATTGTATACACATAATATGGCAACCTCACTGTTGTTGTGGATTATCTTACCTCACTGTTTGTCTTTCTATCCGCCAGTACTGCCGTTGTCTCTCTGTGAAGCAACCTCTGCTGTTCAGTCAGGGTGACATGCCTCGCATCCGCAACAGAATCTACAAGGAGCTGTGTGACTGCCGCCTCAACGACTGACTGTCTGAATAACGGCCTCCTTTACTCATTGACGGCCTGCTCAGTTTCACGAGACAGTCTGTCAGGTGGCCTGTTTCACTGACAGCCTGTTACATAAGCTAACGCAACCTGGCCAGCTGTATTCCAGGCAGCCCCACCTGCCAGTCTACCTGTGACTGACGGCTGAGGGACTGTCGCATTTGAGACTTACATTGACTTTTGTAGTTCAATAACAGTCTGTAGCTAAGGAGATTTTTACTTGCAAACTTACAATGAACTACTGATGTGGCCCCCTACTGACCCCTCGAAGATGCTGTACCCATCCAGTTGCTTTTGTGTTTTACATTTACCATCCTCAGTGGATTTCAACCAAATGGCCAAACAGCTGCCTTGAAGGGCACAAAGGGGGGAGCTCTGACTTTGACTGAAGACGCAGGTGTTGGACCAGCTTGGACCAATGGGATGGACTGTCCCTCCCAAATGGAGTGGCCTTACTTTGTGGATGGCCATTTTAAACTAAGTGACATTTTTAACAGTTTATTTTATGCTGGACTTAGCAGTGTCAGCTCACAGTTACATGCGTGTTTTGTAACATGTAAGCATCTTCAGCATGTGTGATTCAGTGGACCAACTGTTCACTTAAAACTTGAAGGTTTAAGTTGGTTTTGTTCTCTTGGACTGCAGATATTTGCACAGTCAAAGGCCTACCTATTGAGTCTAGAATATCAGCTGAATGTACTGATCATGTTTCTTCCTGGCTGCCTCACAGGCTGGTGACTTAGCACCGTACAGGCTACAGGTATGTGTTGGCTGTGACTTGAATTGTTGATATCATTTTTCAAGGTCGTCTTTGTTCAGTATTAGGTTTTTGACGCCTTACTCCAAATAAATTCATATTAAAATTCCAGTTTTTCCACATTGTTACCTTGCGCTTTTTTGTTTTGCTGTGATCACACAGGTTTTCAGCTAAAAGCCATTGTTCTGTTGTTGTTCGTTTGAATCTTTACATTTCAGTTGAAAACAGTTTCTCAGGCTGGTTAGTAAATTTCGTGTTTAGCTGTACTGCTAGCTGCTGATGGACGTTTTTGATTTTAGGCCAGAACTTTTTCCAGTTTTAAATTGTCACTGCTTCATATGGATTCATTAACATAGGTGCAGAAAGCCGTGGATACCGTGTGGCTTTCTAGCAGAGAAACAAGTGGACCTCATTTACTTTGATTAAATCTTCTGTCCAACCTGGATTCTGTTGTTATATTCACTTATGTATTTACAGATTGTATTGTACTTTTACTGGTCTACTACTGTACTCGCTTGCTTTGGCTAAAAAAACACAACGGTTTCTCAACTGTTTTTATTGTTATTATTAAAAGGCCAATACTGCTGGGAATTTTGTTGCCGCTGGTCTCTTACCTAGTTTTGAGTGAATAGTAAACTGATCACATACATGTATGCTGCACTCATAGTGATAAGACAAGTTTATTTAAAAAAAATACATTCTAAAGCAAACCTGTGCACAAATAACCACATTTATTCAGCGGGGCGTGTCTCAGATGTTTCTTTTCTATCAGATGCAATGAGATCTAGTACCAACACAAAATAAATGCTCCTGCCAAAAGAAAACAGAGGAATTACCTCAATTTGGACATCAATAAAATTCAGGGGAATATATTGCAACTTTTGCTTTACTTCTGTTTTCAGTGAGTGGATGATGGTGGGACCTTCAAATTAAGATAATATCAAAGTGTCATCTAGGTCCTGCTTCTGGGGGAAAACTGTATTATCATGACAATATTTTTGCATAAGTGGCTGCTGATAAACCTAAACCTGACAATAGATTTTGTGAAAGATCAACACTTCTAGTGGGGCTCTAACAAGCTTCTGCATTACTATACAATTCCCAGAAGAGGGGGCCCTATAATAAATAATTATCATTTTGCTGTGGTCATTTTGCTTTTTCTTTATCTTCCATCCAGACCACAGTTCGAGTGGTTGAGTGTCTTGCTCAAAAGCATTTCAGCAAGGACAGAATGACATCAGTGCTTGACCAATGCCTGTTGGGTAAAGGCTGGTCAGTTGATCATTATGCAAGTCTGGATACCTCAGTGCTATGTACTTTAATGTCACAATTAGCATTACATGGGCCTGTAAATGAATTGACCACATAAAAATATAGAGGACAGGGCTGAAACCTAATTCGTGCTAGATATGTCTGAATGCTGCCATCTACTGTGAACT
>JAUBNQ010000020.1:18904535-18924415 GCA_032353495.1 Ctenopoma kingsleyae
ACATTTTGTGTGACAAACATGCAAAAGAATAAGAAATCAGGAAGGGGGCAAATAGTTTTTCACACCACTGTATATATATATATATATATATATATATATTAATGTGTGTTGTAATGTAATGTTTTAGCAGCAGAATGTGTGGCTTACTGCATGTCTAGCATATCCATCTGTACAGTATGAGTTCTATATATATATGTGTGTGTGTGTGTGTGTGTGTGTGTGTGTGCATACCCGCTGTCTCCTTAACTCATTGTCACTAAAGGCCTATGGGGAAACCACCTCCCACACACTCTGATATACAGTGTGAAATATAGAGTGTGTGTTAGGGTATGCATTAATGTGTGTGCATGCATGCTGATGTGAATAAAACTGGACTTGCAGAGAGGCTGAATGGTTTAGTTAGTTTCTGCTTGGGGATAAAAGGATTTGCGTGCATAGTTTGTGTGTGTCAAGGTGTGTGTGTGTGTGCGTGTGTGTGTGAGAGAGAACCTGTAAAGCAGGACTACGCTGAGGGAAAAGAAAGAAATATATTTGACATTCCAAGTTATATTACTTCATTACATATGCCCATTATTGATTTTGGTTCCCTCCTCTCATGCTGTTTCCAAAAACGGCAGAAAATTGTTCCAAAAAAAAAAAAGTGGAAGAAACGCTGTACACTGATACAGTTAGAGACTATCTGTGTTGAGCAGTCGGCAGCTTAGGTGACAGATACTTTCATCAGGAGATGAAATCGTGAACAGATGAGATGGTGGAGAACAAAACAGAGCTATAAGAGACGCAATATTGGGCTTCATTTAATCCAATTTCATGATAATGTTTAACTGTTAATAAAAATAAAATGAGTACACTTACATCTATAAAAGCTTTGCAGTATATCTGTGAACAGTTTTTGCAGCAGGTTTTCCCACAGTGTGCTGTCATTACTGCTAGAGGAAATTGCTCCTCTAAATCTATTTTCACACAGACTTCACTAACTAGTAGAGTGTTTAGAGTAAGTGTTACAAAACGCTTCCGGATTCTTTGTCCTGTGCTGTTTGTTTGCTGTTTGCGCCAAGTCAGTATTTTCATACAGCCACAAACAGAGCACAGTAAATCTTGCAGCCTCTTAGTGGATGTCTGCTCATCTGTCTATTTGTATGTTTTCATTCTGCATAAAACATCTATATAGAATAAGCAGTGTTTCCCTTTGTTTTTGAGCATTAGTGTGAAACTTCAGTCAGGTTACCTCTGACTGCTCTTCCCATGAGTGTGTGGTAAATAACAGAGGGTCATAGGGTGCCACATTACCAGTGTTTATCCATGCTGGGATGTTGGCAGTAAGAAAGTTGCATGTTCACATCCTAAAGTCGCTCTCTCTGTCTCGCTCATGTCTTCATGTGCAGACATTATGCACCCAGTAACTGAGTACCCAAGGTTGTTTTAATTTCATCAGATGCTAGTTTTTGTGTCCCTACAGACTATTTGTTTGTGCTAATATTCACATTGCATTTGGGGATAAAGGCTGGGACATACTTCCTCCTCTGATTGTGAATCTGATTTAGAGCCTCATGTTTTCTCACCACCTCCAGAGACCAAGACTTACTTGACTCACATATTAACAAGCTGTTACTGAGAACAAGTGTGTCACTTTACAAGGATTTACCACTTGAAACCAGTTGTCACAATGTTTGTCAGATTTTCAATACAAAGTATTTGAAGGTCTATAAAAATTAAAAAATGTTGCAACATAAAAATGCACAATTTCTCTCCTATCCACTGCCTATATGCAGTTTTTCTTTCATGCAGTTTTTCACCTGCTCTCGCCCGTTTTTCCCTCTCTCCATCATGTCTGTCACGTGATTTAGACTCAGTTTGCCTTCAGTCAGTATCTGTTCATTATCCCTGCCTTCCAGCAGTGCTTGTTTAGTTAGTGTCATGTTGATTAATACACACACAAGCCGTGAGAGGCCTTTTCATACACTGGTCTGACTTCCTTAATGACCCTGGTTTCCTATATCTGGAACGTGAGTAGATGGTAGAATGGGTATTCATAGATGGTTTAGGCATTAGATGGTCTTTATTGACCTTTACAGATTTTTTTTGCTGTTTTGTTTGCTATAAATTTGTTTTTATATCATTTTCTTTAGATTTTTTGACTATGTACTCTCACTTACTCATTTCTTATGCTTATTAATGCCTACTATCATTTAATGTAAAACGTGACATGCTGATATTTTCATGCCTGATCAAGTATGTTTTCCAGTGATTAAAAAACTTGCTTTTTTGGTTCGTCAGAATCATCAGTTGATTCTCTCCACCTCATTCCTTTCAGTGTAGTAACATCTCACCAGTATTTTTACAGCCGTATCTTCCATTCAGATTTTCTTAAGATAGTGGATGAATTTATCATTTAGCTACTACCATTTTTAGGCCACTAAAAAAAATCCATGGGTAATATATGAGTTACTATTAATAAAAGCATGATTAATGGCAGTTCACACATCTGGTATGAAACAGATCTGGTTTGTTGTGCTGTATAAGTACAACCAAAGGAGAGACAAAAATGAATGCTGTTCTCTCTCATCCTTTTTTTATATGCACCACTATTTAAACTAGTTGAATGTTTAGGATATAATAAAAAATTCTCTTTTGGTGAAAATCATCAAATCACAGCTGTTCTTCAGTGTAGACATTGATTTTCTAGTAATTTTTAAAAGCTGCTTTAATCAGTATTTTTAGCTGTGTGGCCACGAGGATAGCAATGTTGGTTGTTATGAGTGGTAGTTAAAATTCTTGGGTAATGCATTAATTTGATATGCATATTAAGGTTCCTCTTGTGATGAATTGTAACAAGCTCCTTATTTTTCACTTAATGCCACCAGCAGGTCAAGTGTTTCACGTATCTAGTACAAAGTTCGCAAAATCTTCTTGATGCATCTGCACCAAAACAGAGCAAAAATACTGTACCAAATATTACATATGAATTAGTCTGCAGAAACATGACCCCACCTGAATCATAACAATCATTTAATTAATTAATAATAATAATGACAGACCTTGACATGTAGCCTACAGGAACCTGGATTTGAACCACTGACCCTGAGGTTCGTATGCATATGCAGCTGTCTGCCGTAACTCTGAAAAGTGACTATATGAATGTCGGGTTTCTTTATGTGATGTGATGGTCCTTTGCCTTCTAGAGCCCAGAAAGTGCTTTATGGTGTTTACAGATGCAGGCACTTGTACTCAGAGACTTGAAAATATCACAACCAGTTATGCCTAGTTCTGAGACTGTTATGTAATGAACTGTCAATGTACTAGACGGATATGTTTTACATTCGACCTGTGGACATAGTCGAACTGTTGGGGCTATGTACAACCAGGAAGGGGTCTTTCTGTCTACTGTAGTCCTCTATCTACACATCAAAACTCTGTGGCATGTGGGAAAGACGTCATATAGGAAAACATTCCAGAGGAGTGGTGGAAACATACACAGTCATACATGCAGATAAACATACTTTCATAGAGGCATACTGTACACAGAAACAAACACACACACAAATAAACACTGAAAGTATACATGGATGGATGTTAGGGAGGAAAATATAGAGATTTGAAAAATATATCTGGAGCTACATAGAGAAGTTAATGAGGAACACATTCCAGTGGAACAGATAGCGACACACAGCGCTATACGGGTAGTTTTAATTGGCATGACAAATGGCTGGCTGGAATAATATTTCATAGCACGTGGCCTAGAAAGTATAAGAAGTTTTCTTTCTAACTATCTTTATTTTACTTTTTCTACTTTAATCTCAGTTTCTTGCCCTGGTCTTACTTTTAGTAACAATACACCACATTAGTTAATGAACCACTTAAAAAAGTCATTTGTCTTACAAAGATATATTTAACGTGTAGTAAAATGTAGTTTAAACTTGAATATCATTGTGCAATAGTTGCCACTGATTTGACACACGTCAGATTTGGACTCATTCATTATGCCTTCCTAAATCTACCCATTTTTAGTTTTTCTTTTTGCAAAGTTATAACAGATTTCGTATAGGGAGGGAGCCACAAGTCTGCTAAGTTTGAACAACCTCTGTGAGCTTTTTTGTTCCATAATGCTTGATTTGGGCTCCTATATTGAATCTACACTGAGCCTATGCTGTAGGCTATGCAGGTGGCCTATGCACTGTTGCCCACACCGTACCTACAGTGTAGCTGTGTTACAGAATCACAAATCAAGCTTAAGAGGCAACCTCTGAATTGTCTCATTTCAGTCAATCTTCATTAATTACGGTAACTGTCTGATCTTCTTGTATAGGAGAAACTAATGACATTTATCATGAAATGTTACACTCCTACTTTAGGCCTATAACTTGTTGCCTTTCAAACACTAACTATATAATGTTTTTAAAGCACGCTGTAAGGTATGAACAACAGTCGATGTACATTAAAAATATAATAATTTCAAAACGGACAGTAGGTTCCTGCTTGTCTTGTAGTGTATTTCCTGCTGCACTGGAGTCTGTTAATACTATAGGTTGAATCTAAATATCCTCTTGAGGACCTTTTGTACGACTCTCTGCAGTGGTCTTATTTTCCTCTGTGCAGCTCTTCATGTATTTCTCTCTTTACGTATGTTCTCATTAGCTCATTGACTGCAAGTCTTCCAGGAGTCTTCCCACTCTTTGTTTCTGCTCTCGTATATAACCTTTCAGATTATTCCAAGAGGTGCCGAGCTCTGAGCCAATGAGCCTGGCATTTGAAGGTCAATCACACAGACGCACAGTGGAGCGGTGAACCACTGATTAGAGTACAGAGCAGAGGACAAAAATAAAATTAAAGCAAACATTCTCAAACACACATGGGAAACACATTAACACGTGTCCTGTGTAATGCAAGGATCAAACACCAATGACAAACAAAAAATGTTTCCTTTCACCTTATTTTAAATTCCTTTACAAAAAATCTTTTTCTCTTCTTGAGCTCGAGACAAACATCAAAGGACAAATCTTAATTTAGTCCCATGTGGCCAGCAAGTTAATGAAAAGACATGTTGTACTATTATTCATTTCAGCTTTACTGTGACGAGTACAAGTTACAAGCAGACGTTTGGAGACAAGAAATATTATTTTGAGGACAAAAACATATTTGTATGTCCCTATAAAACCTTTAATATGTGCTAGTGAACATCATGTAGTAGAAAAATGTTTGGTGCTTTTTGAATAAAGTCTAAACTTCAGAAATATGTTATTCTAAAGGCAAAAATACAACAGTATGAATTTTGCTTAAACAAATTGTTGACAGAATTACACCAAGCCTTCTTGTTCAAGCCTGTTTTGTTACACTGCAAACAAACTACACAAAGAGAGATTTTGTGCTGTGCCTGTGGTGTATTCTGCTGTCAGGCACCATGGAAACTCCTCAAAATCCCTAAATCTTTTGCTCAGTGTCATCTAAAGTTTCACAAAGTTTTGGCCAAACAACAGATCAATAGATTAGTGAGAGCGTGTCATGCTTTTTTTTTTTTCTTCCACAAACTACAGCAATGTCACTCTTCATTTTCTGGCACTTCTTCTCCCTAAGTCCGACTGTTCTGAAGCTTCTCGACCGAACACATGGCACCAGACATCGTGACAGTCATGAGGAAGTTGTGGCATGTCCTGCTCGATGTGTGGGTGCGTGTGTACCCGTAATACAAAGATGATAATGTCAAAAGCTGTCAATATTCAGCTTTGACTCCTGTAATGTCCTCCTCATTACATCCTGCTCACCAAGCTGAGCTCTGACTCCAGATTGTACTGATTAATAAATACATGCACATAACGGGTAACACTGCAACATTTTGGCTTCTCTAAATTGTCTGTTACTCCAAACATGACTTTACCGATTGTTTCTTTGACTGTATCAGGCTGGCACAATTTGGGCCACTTTCATATGTGGTCCTAAATCCAATTCATATCTAATCTCTGGCTATGTGACCACTGTCAGAATGGGTCCAACAAGTCCTCCAACCCTAAAGCCCATGTATGTCTTTTGTCCTTACACTTTTACATGACCTATTCGCATGCCTATGTTTAAATTTCACCCCTACTGTCACCATGCACCAAAATGGGGGCTGGTGTAACACTTATTTTTTCCCTAAACCGTAAACCAAACTGGACTACAACTGTGTAAACAGTTTCGGCACATATGGGTTAAGTTTACGCATAAAGTAAACACGGGTAGCAAAAATGTTGGCCGTGAAACTCAAAAGTTTATCTAAAAAAGAAGCTCCCCTCCTTAGCTTTACTGGGTCATGTGAGTGTTTATAATAAAAGCGACAGACAGTTGTGTGACACTGTACTAAAACTAGTTTTCTGTGGCAGTGAACCATCGACCCCAAACTCCTCCTGACAACTGTAATACTAGACAGGCATGTGATGTTCACTGCAGCCACTAGACGCCGTCAAGCGGTTATGCGTACATCTTTGACTGCTGGCATAAACAACCTTTATAGTTGTTTAGGATGACCGTTTCTAATGGTCATGTCATGTTTTGCATTCAGCAGTGGAGTGACAGCTTTAGCTTGGCCTAGCATAAAGATGGCTCTATCCAAAGGTACCAAAACACCAGCACCAGTGCCAGCACCTTTCAAGATCAACATTTAAAACGTCATATTACAGCTTGTTTGATCTATATAAAGTGATACCAGGAAATCACTGCATCAAGAAATAGTTTCACATTTAATTCCCTTGCAAAATCATAAATATTCACTTTTATACTTGATGATATATACAACCACAACGATGAGTGGTTGCTCAAGTGGCGTTAAGAAAGCTGGCCACAAAAATTCCCTGGTTCGTGTCCGGTCAAGGACCTTCACTGCATGTCAGTTTCCATCTCTCTCTCACTCCTCTCATTTCCTGTCATCTCTCTGCTGTTGCTATGTAAATATGATGAAATAAAAATAATAACAAAAAAAATAAAAACAAAATGTAACATCTTTGCTTCCCATTTTCTAATTCCGTTTTTAGCACTCTTGCCTTTTATCACATTGGAACTGACTGATGTTCAAATGTCAAACACTGCAACAAGGCTGAAAATGTCTTAACAAGCTGCTGTTAGTGTGTCACTTCTTGGGTGTGTGCATCCTTAATGTGATTGTGCCCATGTGTGATAGTCCACTCACTTATGCAGAACACTTTACTGTGTGCCCCATGTGTTTACTCAGCCACAACTGACTAGGATAATTAAACCTCTTCTCTTTTCCTTTTCTCTCCTTCCTGCTCATTCCTTGTGACACTCCTCCTCCGCTCATGTCTGTTCTTGTTATGCACATTGCTCCCTGTTCTTCTCACCCCGTATTTTCTCGCAGTTCACTCCCTTATTTCTCTTCTGTTCATGTGTCACGGGCAGCAGAATGCATTCTGCATTGTAGTCATCACTAATTCAAAGCAAACGTGGGCTTTTTTTCCTCTCCGCTGCATGATGCATCCATTATTCACACATCTTCACAAATATATTTGTAATTGTTGGCGCAGGCAGATCAAATATAAAAACAGAAACCTGTACATATTGCTGCTGTAAGGGGAATAACTCATAAAGATTCCTGAATTCCTTTTTGTTGTTTTATTGGCATTTGTTTTACTGTAACCTGTAAAAAACGTACAAAAGATACTTTTTTATTTTCCATTTTTAGCAAGACACTCCAGAGAGATTAAATGAGAGGAGGATTTAAGGGTAAAGCTCTTTTCTCCTATTTCACTTGGCTCTTAAACTTCACTCAGACACTGAGACTTGAGGAAAGTGATTGCTACTCTCAAACACATTACCTGCTGCTACTTTGCGGTGGAGCTAACAGCGTATTTCATGTAATCACCCTCTTTCTCACCATTTCCTTCAATTTCCATGTCTAGCTCTCTCGGTAACAATGGGCTCCCTTCACTTTGCCGCTTTTCACTCCAATCCATCAGCGCACTACATTTGCTTCACTGGTTCATCGACTTCATGTCGTGCATGCTGCCTTATAACAGTTATCTTAATTGAAATCAATAGAGGGATATAGAATTTACTGTGGCCAGGAGGGACTGGGTGGTGTTGGCTTATGTATTTCCTGCTCCTCCGCTGCTCTCTTCATGCCAGCGTATCTCTCTGTGAGTGTTATGCCCCAAAGATAAATCCATCTCACAAAAACCACCAATAATTGTAATAGTAATAGATGAAGAAATTTGCTTGGGATGTTCCTGTTATCATGCCTGGCTTGAAGCTTCTTTGCACTTGTTTATTTTTCCTGTCAGTTTTTTTTCTGCAGTCTTTGATGGTCGACAGAAGAGACGGACAGGAAAGATGGGGACGAGGCGTGATGACATGTGACAAAAGGTTGCATGCCAGATTTGTGGGTTCACAGTATGTGCCTGAATCATCTGAACCACAAAGATGCCATAAAACCTCAAGATTTACAGTACTTGATGCAGCTCTGTTGTGAATTATTGAGATAATTCTGCTTATCACTGTGCATTTCATTTATTACACCCGCTATGACTTTTCCACTTTTTAGCTATGACAGTTAAAGCAATGATCGTCATTTAAAAGCTGTTAAATAGCACCATATTGTCTTTTTTTTTTCTCTTACTCTGCATTTACATCACTAGCTAATTATATACTGATTTATGGCAACCAAGTCTCCTTAAAATTACATTTCTATACAGCTAAACTGGCATCACAAATATGTTTTTGTGAGAAAGGTAATTGCAACCTTTCATTGCAAACTTTAATTTACAAGTCTGTTTTTGAAACAGAGGCATACGCTCATAATATATACCAATGTCTAATGGCAGAAATTGATTTGCTTTCTTTTGATTTGACTTGCAAATGACTGATTTCTTTGATGTTTACCTTAAGTCTGATCATATTCTCCATCCTTGTTTGTACGCTTACCTAATAATAGTCTCTTCTCCTTGACTTTTGTCTACAGTATCTTAAATCACTAGAAACCTCTCATATGTTTTGATAGTCACTCTTTCAGTGTGATATTTTCTGGCTTTATAATATGACTTGTCAGCAGATTTTGTCTCAGAGATCATAAACTCTTTTCTGCCTGAAGAGTATGATACAATGTCAGCTTGTCAAGTCAAGTCAAACAAATTAAATTAAACACACAAGGTTGAGTGTGTGTGTGGGACAGTGTAGACTCATTACGTATGTGTTGATGGTGTTAATGACTGTGCGGGTCATCAGTGTTGGGGCAGAGTCATGATGAGAGATTGGAACAGCTAACTAAGCAAGCACAGGATGGAAATGTTTTACCATGTGTCTGTGTATGTGTAGTAGAGCGGTATTAAACTAGGTCATTACAGGAAGGCACCCAGTTGACATGTGTGAAATCAGGTATATAATGCCTTCCTGGGAGGTATGACAGTGATGTTGATTGGATTTTTTTTCATGGACTTAGACAGCTGCAACTTGAAATGACGTTGAATAAACTGTGACGGCTTCAGGAAAACAAGCCAGCCTAAACTTTCTAACTCAAGTCTAACACACTAGAAAGAAAAACTCACATGATTTTTGTCTTACTATTGATAGTCTTATTCTTCAACCTCACACTGTATGATTTGCATTTCTGTTCTAGTTTTGTTTTTGATGATAGTAATCCTTAATAATAATACTAACAACAATAATACTTTATTAATTCCCTTGGGGAAATTCTCGTGGAGAGGCAGCTGCATTTTAGGTGTCTGGGTTCAGTGTCTTGTCCAGGAACACTTCGACATGTGGCTAGGAATCAGGGAAACCTGAAGTCACCAACCCTGGGGTTCGTAGATAACTGCCCTACCGACTGATCCACAGTCGTAGTAGAAGAAAACATTAAATTAAGCTTTTATATCAGCCTCTATATAGTTGACATCATGACAACAGGGGTCCATAAAAGCCATTTACAATTTTTTTTTTTTTTTTAAATGAGACTATTCTCCTGTGTTTTTCATTTTTGGGAAACTTTGTGAATAAAACATTTGCATCACATAATGGATTTTCTTTTATAGTTGATGAGAAAGCAGAACAGAAAACAGTGATGCCACAGTGAGATCACAGAGAATGAACTGGAATCAAGCCCCCTGAGATCTTGTGATTTCCATTTTGATACCACTGTGGCCACACATGCTAACAGACCGCTACCACATAGAGCAATAGCGGTGTTTGAAGTGATGTTCAACATGTTGCAGGACGTGAATGATGCAATTACGAGTTTCACAGTGATTGGCGTCTCTCATGTACTCTGGGTCAGTAGATGTGAGTTTTATTGAAGAAAACTAAGATTTAAGGTTCAGTTTTTGCATCCATGGAAATCACAGTGTTCACATACAAATGAACTGCGCCGATTACAAAAACTAGTAATAAAAAGTTGAAAGGGAAAGAAAAGCAAAGAGGTCATTAAAAGGGTTCAGTTTGTTGGAATGTAGTCTGAGCTTGTAATCCTGTCTCCAAAAAATTCATTTAATTATTATAATTACAACTTATTTTTTTAAGCATAATACCAGCTTCTCAGCTGTTTTTGATGTTTAGCCGCTGGTTCCACTTGGGTATTACTTACCTGTATATTAAACCAAGTCAAATTGTTGTCTGGGTTTAATACAGAAATCTCTGCAGTGATGTGTCTATCACGTCACTCGACTAAAACCATAATCTTTTTTCCACATATTAACCAAAGTTCTGTACTTCGTAAAGTAGAAAATCGATATACAGTAAAATAGTGTTTCACTTAGTTAACAGCGTTGCCTGTGAACACAATCCAAACAGCAATGACCTGAACTATAAAACCTACAGTCTTCATAAATACACGACTTTTCATACATTTAAAGTTGTTGTTTTTTTAAATTAATTGAGATTTCTTGTTACTCAACTTATTTATTTAGATTAATTCTGAGTGCGTGCAGCTTTAATGTAAAACAGTTTGGTGTATGCTTTATTGTACTACTTTAATAAATACCGAGCACGACTGCCAGCTGTTGATGCTAAAAAGCCACTGTTCTCTTTAAATAATGAATGGAAATAATACACTTTACAGTTTTACTGGAAATCTGGATACAGCAGAGATTAGATGGGTGTGTTACGACATTGCCTACTATTATCGCAAGTCTGTCTTGAATGTACAGTGGCACAGACACTGAGTTAAGTCCTTCTCTACTTACAGTATCTGTCTGGCACAGTTCTTTTTTTGGTTGTCTGGACGAGTTTCAAGTTAAAAAAAAAAAGAAAGAAAGAAAACACAAGGACACTTTTAGTCTCTATTAATGTCCTACTTTGTGTATTTTTGGATATTGCCGAGTGAATTTGCATCCTGTCAGCACTGACGCAGGTTGTCGCTGGGATTTGGCTGATGTGAAGTCGTGGGCGTGCTGCATTACCAGCAGGACAGGTGTGTGCATGCTACAGTAAACACATGCATGTGCACTTTTGTGTTTTATCATGTGACAAACAGTGAGGAATCCTGCCTGCATGTTTACTTTTAGATATTATAGATACAGATATAGATACCAGGACTAGTAACTGCACGTATTGTGTTCAGCCTGTGTATGTGTGTAAATCAGACATGGCGGGTTCTGAGTGGATACTTACTGTAGCTGTCAGTTTATTAGGCACATCAAGTAAAAGCAGTTTAATACAACAGCCCGAAAGAAATCCTATCTTTTGAAAGTAATGTGCAACTTTGATCGTTTTGGAAGATGCAGTTTGTGGCGCTGTTGAATTGTATTACATTTTTGCTGACAAGTGTCTCTATTAAACAGGAACCACTTTGTCATCGTGTGTGCCCCCTGGGGTTGGAGCATAATCACATAAAATGGAGTCTAAGGATCCTTTTCAATAACAAAAAACATGCATTGCTAAACATGAAATATCTTGCAAGAGAATCATTTCGTCCCTCCAGCACAAACACAAACACACAGAGACACACTCCCCTCATCTTGCCACCAGTCCTCTCTGTCATCCAGTGTGACAGATGAATTGTAAGTGGCCAGGCAGTGACGTGTGGTTACCAAGGAGTCCGGCAGTGACAAGGTGAAGGTGAGGAGACCAATAGTTCCAGCTCTGTTCACGGTCATTGTTGTGACCTTCTGAATAATCTCTGAACTGCATCTCAGTGTGTGTCTGGGAGTTTGTGTGAGCGCTGTGTTTACCCAGGCGACAGATGTGGATGTTGTTGTTGATGTGTTTGTGTACGTGCCTGTGAGATGATGTAATGCCGAGGGTGGGACTGTCTTTTTTTTTTTTTTTAATTCTGTCCACAGAGGCAACCGCTGCTTGGTCTCCATGGTAATGAAAGGAGCAGGAACCATGGGCTGTAGTGTGTGTATGTGGGGTTATGCGGTTGAGATGGGTGGGGGTAACGGGTGATGTGCTGTGATAACAGTATAGCATGTAACCAATGTCTCTTGGTTTAGAATTAGGGCTGCGCGATTTGGGGAAAAAAGTCATATTGCGATTATTGAGATCAATATTGCGATATAAGATTGCCATATGATGAAGGGCACTTGGTTGCAAAATTACAGTAAACACATAGTTTTCTTCACACTGTAGAAGAATTTACACAGTAGAGTAGTGTGTCAGTAGAGTTTTTGATAAACTGTTGAACTGTGGAAGGTTTAATTTGATAGTGAGACCAGAGTATCACAATATTATGTTTGAATATTTGAGATTAAAATATTTCATAACTGAATCTGATAATTATACATGACTAGTAACTATGACAACAGAGGTAAATAAAATGCAAATTATACTTTTTTTGACAAAACAAAGGTTTGTCCCGTCCCTCTCTGCCTGTGATTGGCTTAGTGTTCTTGCCGCAGCCAATCATCTCTCTCATGGCGCAAACTACAGGGAGCTGAGCTCCTCTTTATAAGAAATCATCTCATCTAAAAGGATGATTTACGAAATATTGGGGGTGCTTTCTGTTTGTCATAGATTTGTTATCCTGTGTCTTCATCGTCATGGATCAAACTTAAATAAGACTGTGACTGATGTTTGATTCATCGCTAATTAATTGTTATAAAGATCCCTGCATGGAGAGAAGGATGTGAGAGGATTCCTCCTGAGACCTGCATCATTAATCTGCGGAGTCCAGGTTACTGTGTCCTGTTGTTATAATACTGTGAAGTTTGGTTTTATCACGATTGCAATTTCGTTTCGATTAATAGTGCAGCTGTTTAGAATAATACTTATATAATTGGATTATAATTGCTGGTGCCTTAATAGATAAGCTTCACTTTAATTTTGCAACTAATAAGGGTAGGGGGACTGATATAGACCATTTGACTAGGAGCGCTTCCTAAATGCAAATCATCTACGCTCTGCACGGTCCGTGAATGCTTCAAACCCTTTGCCACTCAGTGCTTTTTAGCACGCTCACGTACAACACCGCTGCTCAGTAGCTTAGCTTATTATTATACATCATAATTTATTTGTTGATGATCTATCCATAATCTCAATTTGGATAGTACTACTAACTAAAGCAGTCAAATAAATGTAGTTTAGTTAACAAGTATATTATTTCCATATGAAGTGTAGTGGAGTACAAGTCAAGTTAGCTAAAATACTATAGTACCTCAAAATTACACCTACATTTTGTACATATACTTGGTCACTTTCCACCACTGAACTGTTGGTGCTGCATTTGATTTGTGCAATATTGGTGTGGGTAGGCACTATGAATAGTCTATTATATAAATCAGAACCTACAGTATCTGAACATGTACAAAAAGGGGGGAAACATGTTTTTTCAAAGCAACTTTTCCTTTTCCGGACAGATTCAGGAGAATTCAAACTGCCGTTTGACTTGACTCTTAGCTCAATCTTTACACAGCAAAATGTGGTGGTGTGAGCCCAATGGCATCAATTTGAATAAGCTTTCCCAATCAGAGTCCCTCTGAGTCAATTCTTCCATGTCAGTAACATCCTTAAAGTCCACTAAGCTTGGCAATATCCTTAATGATGATGTATGATTTACTTAGTTTTCAATCTATTTGCCTAATTTAACTGCTGGTGCAGCTGCTGTAGGCTTTGCTCTAGTGTATTGTTGTCCTGCTCCTCTCTGAAGAGGGAGCAGTGAGGATGCTTCAGAGTTTTAGAAACAAACACTGAACCAAACCTCCAAACAATCTTCACGGTGCAGTATAGAAAACTCTTTGTTACATTTGGCTGCACTACTCTGTTTCTGCTCAGGCTACATCCATTCGATTATGTGAATCATTTCTCTCAAATATGTGGATGAATTGCACAGTTTAGTCTGGATTCAGTGTGAGTACTGGCAGAATTGATCTTTCATCAGTGTGTGTTACTATTTTTGTTGTAGCCTAAAATATCTTTAGCTGTTATTTCATGTTGGCTGGTGTATGTGTAGAATGATGGAAGTCTCTCCAGAATAAGTGAATAAGCAATAGTGACGCAAATGAACAACAGACATGCTGGTCAACTCGCTGATTCAAATACTTTACTTTACTTCGCAGATGCTTTTATCCAAAGCGACTTACAAGGAGAAGACACAGAAGAAATAGAAAAATAATTTGATAAAATTTAAACACAGACCAGAGTTGTTGCATGGGCACACGCACACACGCACGCATGCACACAGACGGATATAACTTCCTGAATCCCCTCAATAGCAATCTAGTGACTCTTTGATCATCAGAGGAAATTGAATTGGTCCTTGGTCATTTTGCCCTTGTTTCTCGTGTCCAAACAAAATGGCCCTAGTAACAGTTTCCATGGTTTTCCAGAGATCGACTGGACAGCACCATGAGTCATTTAAAGTCAGAATTTCGCTCATATGTTTGTCCAGAACAGGCCTATCTTGCAAATGAGACTACGTGTCTCAATGGGATCACCTGTATAAATAAAGGTTAAATAAAATAAATAAATAAATATACATTAGTATGCACACATATACTGTATATTGTGATTTTCAAGGTTTTCCATAAAGGATTTACAATTATCCTGCTCAATGTATTTAAATGCAATTTTAACTTAAATTCTAATACACAGTAAGTCCAATGGAACTACAAATTAATTTTAATGCAAATGCACTATTGTTAGATTAAACTCTCAAATTATATATACAGTTGTTGAAAAAAAAACTGTTTATTACTAGTTAATTAATAATAATAAGCTATTCAATATAACGACTGTACTACTTTAATTCACTTTGCTAAAAATATTTGTGTAGTTTAACAAATGTAAAGTAAACTACTGGAAAATACTATGATACTCACATTGATTGTTAGTTATTTTCTAATATTTCTGTTGTTTTTGCTTTTATTCCACTGTAGCTGTAGAAAACATGATCCTGCAGTAGAAAAAAAAAGAGGACTGGAGGCCCCATTTAGTAACATTTTGACCTAATGGGGTGATTTGTTTTTGCTCATTATGTAGTGGTGAGAAAATAGACCCATAGTTGTTTCTGTACCTGTGATCAAATTAATTGGCTCATATTAAGTGGAATATTCCTCATTTTGTTTGAGTACCTCTCCCCCTCCATTCACCCCTGGGGATCCCAGACTCCACATTTATAAGTATTGGCCTAGAAAAGTCACACTGGACCCAAAATGAATTATAACACTGGGAATATTGGCCACCTCACAATCTGGACTGCCAGTATCTACATGTGTAGTAATCAGTATGTACCTGCATGGGTTTATAAGTGCCCCTGCAGTGTGTTTAAGATTGACCTGTCTGCCAGCACCTTGTGTCAAATGCTTGAGGCCTAAGAAGGCTCCCTGTGGCTGTATGCTGCTCTGCCTGCTGGCAGCCGGTGTATGGCGACGGGGACAGGGCCCCTGCCAACACTCGCCATCTGCCAACGTCCTTGCAGCTCTCCTCGTGAGGAGTCCAGGCGGAGAGTATAGAGAAAAAAACAACAGACCCCTCTGGAACACACACAGTGACACATACTGGTTCCCAAGAACACGTTCGTCTCTGTGACTCTTCTCACAGCTCTTGTTCATCAACATGCAGCGACTGCTGAGGCTGATGGAACTGGAGAGAGAGCCGCAGATGATAGAGGACAGTGTCTGACTCTGAACAGGCGTAATGATTTAATGATGGTTAATAATGGCAATAATTATTTGCAGTCGCTGAAGAGGTTCGTGGTAGTGAGGATGATGATGATGATAATGATGCCAACAACGGCAATAATTAGTTTCATTGAACTGCAGAAAAGACTCCAGCTCACTTTCTCATGAAGTGTAACAAATATCATTGCAACACAGAACAAACCTTAATCAGCAACTTAAAACCTCAGAAGAATCAATCTGAGGAACAGAAGACAAATTTAGCACAGTGGCTGATGTAATAAGTAACAAAGACTTCCTCTCATCTGCTATGAATTGCTTAAAATGTTAGTGGCTCTGTAGCGGTTAGGGTAGATCATCCTGACTAGTGGAGAAAACGCGTCCTGCCACCAGGGAGACAAAAAGACATGAACTTTTAATTACAGACTTATTTACTGTTGTCATTTTTATCACCTAAATATGTCCCCAGGGGTGGGGGTTATCTGCATCTTTCTGATTTACTCTCTGTGCCTTCATCTGTCATCACAAACCACTCAACCAGGCTGAGCGCTGCATTTGTTGAAGCAGCAGAGAGTAGTATATTCTCTTGCCTCTGGCTCGTCTTTTTCACTCTAAGTTGTGTAGAAACGTTTCTACTCAAAAAAGTGACAAATATGTAAGAGGATCTGGTAAACAGTGAATATGGCAGACAGTAAGACCGTCTGTGCCGGTGCCCGTCACGTATGCTCCACCACCAACGTGGAACATTTCAAGACAAAGTTTCTGTCTAGTCTGATTTACATGAGCACTAAAAGCCTGCCAACCACCTGCCGTAGCAATGACTCATGCAGTGCATTTTTAATATGAAGGCATGGCTGCCATGGTATTCTGCTTAGAAATATTCTTCTAAATGAATCCATGCTGCTTTTGAATAGTTTTAATTTTTAACCCACAGGATTGCGTGTTGTTTTAAAATAACATTTACAATTTTACACACATTTACACGTCGACAAATAATTATAGCATATACTAGGTCTTTGGTCTTATTTTCATATTTGTGGCTATCATTTCTGTCAGTACTGGTAATATACTCACCAAAATAACTGCTGACATCTGGGAACAGTCCAGTATCTGTGGAGTGATGCGTGACAGGGCAAGAAAGAAGAGGTCACATGCTCAGACAGATATAAGTATGTGATTTTTATACTGCTTGCTTTTCTTACACTTTCTGGCTTTTGTTGAGCAATGTCTTTGAATTCATAGATCTCAGCATTTACCTTTGTGAGTATAGTGTTATTACACTACTCTGATTTTAATGATTGATGTGTTGAAGAACAAACAACTGAGTTTGATTTCTGGAAATCTCTGATAGTGATGATCTGACATTGATATCCACTTCACACATGGCTGGCTGTGCAGTAGTGAGAAAGTAAGCTGGGTTTCATCTTCACTCTCTTTCTCTCCTTTTTTCCAATCTATTGCTCTCACAAATTCACACTGTGACCTTTTGGAATTAAAGTATTTAACACTTGATTTGCCACGTGGTTAAACAACACATTATACTACTGTACTTACTAGTTTTGCTGCAGTAGTGTTGGAAGTAAGGACTAATAGTATCTAGATAAAGGTACATTCCTTTTGCCTTATGTTTTCCATATAAACCATTATTACTACATTTTAATAATAAGTTGTATAAATACAACTACATAAGTACGGTAGCACTGTCATGTTTTATACTTTACTCTTCCTTCACAGTCCTCCAGTTCTACTACATTCTTCTTTTTTTTATCCATTTTATTTCTTGCTGTAGATTTAACTCAACAGATTTGACATAAACATTTAGTTTGCTTTATTTTGGCCGGTTGATGTTTTCTAACAGGCTATTAGCACTGATGTAATCCAGTTTTTCCCCACTAGGACACAGTCAGCCTAATATTATGACTGTTATTGCATTTGTTGCTGTTAAATCCAATGGGGTACTGCTGAACCTTGCCTTTTTGGCGCTGTAAAAAAACAGCCTTTCAAGGTCCACATTCAGATAATCAAATCAAACACCCCCGCAGCAGACAAAGCCACGAGGGTCTTTATTCTTTTCACTCCATGATGCCATGGGCACAGGTGACGGTGAAAGGCCGTGAGTGAGTAACAGTCTGCCACTGCCAGTTGGATAAATTGTGTTCACCTTATAAAACTTTGTAAAATAGAGAAATCTTCCATTTGTCATGTCCTGTTCCTAATATAGGTCTCACAGTTTAACGCTGGAAGGAATTTACACACATAAAAGCTAGATATGAAAGTTGCTAAAAACATGATGACAAATAATGCAACTGCATTAAATCCACTCCATTTAATGCACCTGTGCAATTTTCTTTTGTGTTTCTACCTCTCTGCTTACGTGGGACAAACCAAGCATGAAGAGTTCTTGACTAGTAGCATTTAGGCATAATAGGCAGTGCCACAGGAGTTATGTGTATGTTTTTTTTTTTAATGAGGGGTGTTGACTGTTTCACACGCCACAAGCCCATGCCAGGTGTTTGACTGTTTGGGCAATTAATCTAGCTCTTTTATCTTTGTGGCTCTCTTAAAGCTAAGAGCCCACAGAGAATAGAACACTTGCACATTCACAGCAATTTTTAAATTGCTCTTTGTGTGATGGATTCTGCTGCATCATGGCACAAAACATGTCTGGGAATTACACTACCGACTGAACTCGACACTGTAGATTTTAAGGGACAGCAAACGTATAAATTCAGCCTCCATATGCAGCTGTTTCTGTGCTAAACTGTAGGTAGTGTACAGTCAGTGTGTGTGTGTGTGTGTGTGTGTTGGATAATTCATAAGAAACCTTGGCATCATCGAATGAAGAGAGAACGTCACAAGTTATTTTTGTCTGTCATGACTCAAAGCTTTGTAGCATGTGCTATAAGTAGATTATGAGGGATAGGGCTCTTTTAATCTTCTTCTACTATATGTGCTTTGTATTAGTTTCAGAATAATCACACCCACAGAGCCACCAATTGAAAAAACTATTTTAGTACACACAGAAAAGCTTGACTTGAGGGTTATGTATTTTGAGTGCTAACAGCTTTTAGATATTGATTTGCACAGGAATGCTATGTATTAAACATTTGTATGCTGTTCATGATTTTGCTATTTAGCCATTGTTTGCATATTTGGGTCAAATCAACAACACTGTTGGGTTTTGTAAACATTATAATCAGTTGAACAGTGAGTGTATGTTGAATTCATGTCAATTTAGACAGCATTCATTGTTGACATTTACTGTCTACCTCTGCTAGATCATATTTATCAACTAGAAAGTTCCTGGGGAAACTTTGAAGGCGCCTGCCACCTTGCGCCCCTGAACCTTAAACCCATCTCGCCAATCAGTAAGCAGGATTTACCGAGCCCTAATATAAATTTGATGTATAATACAGTATGTCTGATAGGAATACCCAGTCTATCCTGTGAGGTCAAACTGTTTGTGTTGCCATGGTAACTCAAAATGCCAGCTAACTACAATAGGGGACATGTAATGCATTGCCTCCTATTCATTTTTAATGGCAGGCACCAATAAAGAGACCAGTTTAGAGGTGAAGAACAATATGTGCCTCCATTGAAAAGAGTGAAGGCAAGCATTGCTTCCATTCATTTCAATGGCAGGCACCAATAAAAACACATTTTGGTTATAAAATTAATCAAAATATATGCAATAAGACATCAAGTGATCATGAAGAAATTTAACTTAAATAGTGTTGTAATCATTGCTAAATATGGTTTTGAACAGACAAAATAAAAAATGGTTTTCATGGAAAATTAGTCAAGGCAAGTTTAATTTTTCAGGATATACAGGATCTTAAAAACAGGCTCAGTCAC
>JAUBNQ010000020.1:18930428-18941168 GCA_032353495.1 Ctenopoma kingsleyae
GTGTGTGTGTGTGTGTGTGTGTGTGTGTGTGTGTGTGTGTGTGTGAATGCTTGCGTGCATATGAGTTAGCTGAACTTTGAATCACACTCTATCTGTGAGGTTTTTTCCTCTTTTTTTTTGCTAACAAACAGGAGGTACATCTTTCAGCTGTGAAGAGAGGGAGAGAAACACCCCATTTGGAGGATTACAGTATTATTCTGAATGATCTAGTGCCTGGTTTCATTGTCAGTATGTCACATAGGATGAGGCTTCTAGCTTGAATTACAAATGAAAAGCCAGTGTGCTGTATGGGAATAATGTGATTCAAGTGTGTAAGATTAAAGTTTGGAAATACTTATTACATGTAGTTTGAAAGTTAATACATTTTTGGTGACTGGGTGTCAGGACGTCTGCTATTATAATTATATTATAATATAATATACTCAAAGAAACACAGTTTATATTTGAGAAGGTGCAATAAATAAGTCATAGAAAATCAGTTTATAACACAGTTTAAGAACAAATCTTCTTAGGAAGTCATTCCAAAGTTAAAAGAGCTCTGTCTGAAAAGGCTTTGTTAACGTTTTGTCCAAATCTGGGACTCATAAGAAACAGACATGGAGTTAAGTTGGAAAAAGACTTGTCTGGGCTTTAAAAGTTAGTGGTAGATTTTTTTTTTCTCCATTTGAAGAACAGTTAACCAGTGTAGGGAAGCCAGGATCTGTGAAATGTGATCCTGTTTCTTTGTGCAGTTAAAATCCTTGTAGCTGAGCTTTGGATACGCTTTATAAAAGGAGAGATTTTTTTTACTGGTGCCACAAAGCAGGAAATTACAGGAAAGTAATTTGTGTTTAATATTTCTTCATTTTAAAGCAATACTATTTGAGATTTTAAAGAATAAATGGCAGGTCCACATTTTACTTAGTGAAGTTAATATGCACAAGCATGCTCTGAAGCAGCTAACTTAAGCAAATTATAGACATATTGTTATGGAACTGACACAGCATTAGTTAAAGCTGTTATACTTGCTCTTTATAACTTATAGAATTATCTACAACAACTCCTTGTACATCTAAAGTTAACGTTTCTGCTTTTTGGATGTTTAAAATGGCGTGGTAACTTGCACATAGTAGATGGTCCTCCTGCAACATTATAAATGTGTTATCACAGACATTTGGTGTGCAACTCTTTTCACAAAAATAACCGCTGAAGGTGTAATGAGTACACAAAACACCTTTACTTCTCACCTGTCTTGTTTGTTGGATTTTTTACAGTTTGCTGACGGTGTTTCAGCCATCTCATGTGCGTCAATTGAAATAATGGACTCAGTGCCTTTCTCATTTATTTGGCCTGAAAGACTGGGATTTTGGAATGAAGGATGGTACACTGATCACTCTCAAAACAAGTTTCAGTCCAAGCACTTGACTGACAGATCATGTTATGATAAATGACTTGTTTGTTACACTGTAGAGGTAGGGAAGGTAATGAAAGAGAGTGTGCCTAAATTAAAATCTGCAGAACTAAGGATCCATTAGTCGATCTATCAAAAAGGTGAGCTGCTTATAGAAATACTATCAGAGAAAAATTTCCACCATATACTGAATGGAGTGATAAGCACCAGGTTTCAAAGCGAACAATGGCCGACCACACAGAGCCATGAGTCAAGTGCTTTCAAACCCACTTGTTGCTAGGCAGTTTAACATGCTGTATAGAGGCATAGATGCACTTTGAATGGACTAGCAAAGTGAGCACCACTGTGAAAAACAGACTTCACAAATTTCTTTTATTTAGCTGCAGTTGTTTTATGTTTGGCAAATGCTAGTCAGTGCACGCAGTTTCAGGTGTCAAGCTGCACATGAGCCCATTAGTGTTGGCTTCTTGAAATGCACAGTTCTTGATGTGCTGCCGTCCAAACGAGGATTGTGTGTCTCAAGTCATTGCTGCAGGCCTTATCGCATCGTACCGTGTGTTTCTGCTCTGTGTAATCTGACCCTGTGGAGGCACAATCGGCACATGCAGCGAGACAGGCATGGCTGATGTGACACAGAGAGTGCTGTGAAGGAAGTGGCCAGGTAATATGAGATGGGAAACCAATGAGATTAAGAGTCGTTTTGTATGTTGTTATCATTATGGGCTATCATTTTAATTTAAAAAAACACAACTGAAGTAATAAACATTTTAAATGGTTGTGTAGTCAATCATAGTTCTTCAGTTTACAGAAGACTAATGTAACATTGTTAGTTATTGAAGGCCTATACGGTTGCAGCTATTGAAAAATTGATGACGCACTCTTGCTCTTTCGCGGAAACTGATAAGAAACGTCTTACTACTATCAACTGTACAATCTTGTGTATGCTATTGTTCCAGGTAACAATACAGTTATTGTTTGTCTTTAGCTTGATTTGTAGTTAGGGAGTGTTATGGAGCAGCCTTCCAACACTACACTACTACTCCATTAACTGATCATTGTGTAGCATTTGTTATGGTGGCCCAAGAAAATATATATGTTCGTTACTAGGGGTTGGGGGATCATAGATCATCCATGAAATGTGACCTGTATGTGGTCCAGCAGACCTGAACTGACAGACAAACAGAGATTAAAGTAGAATGAGGAACAGCATAAATTTCAGCAGGAAGGAGACAGGCAGGGACGTGGAACATGTCTCTGGAAACTGGCATTGAACAAATGTTCTGATCAGCCCTGAGTTGGAGGATCATTGTGTCTATATATGGAGAATTTTTGTTTGGTATTTTTGTATATATTTCTATTTTTTCTGATAGCAGTAATTTACCTGGTGTTGGTTTTTCAATGAACTGGGCCTTCATTGCAAGAACTTGAAAAGGATTTGGCATTGCTGCAAATATTCTGCTCTTTACTGAATGACAGAATGAGAATTGTTTCATCCTATTTGCTGAAAACCGCTGAACTGCAGTACCTGAGAAGTGATGGGAAAGAGAGAGGAGGGTGTTTTTAGTGGCCCATCTGAGCTGCTACCACCTGCTGCTTTACTGAAACCGATGGTAGTTATGAGGACGGATGATGAGATTATCCCAGTGAATTCCTGAAATTGTCCTTTTTTCGATGCACAGTGGGACTTGAGGATGCAACGTCTGTGTGTTGGCTACTTCTTGGTTGGTAAGATTGGTCCAGTAATACCAGTAATCATCAAATAAATCACATCAAGTAAGTTACTGAGTTGATACTTGCAGAGAACAACAAACAAACGGGAAAGAAATTGATGTTTGATCACAAAGGTGACCAAGAGGATGACGGCGACATCGTCCAGTCTAAAAGTTCTCATCAGCCCTTTCCGCTATCGTCGTCACTCCTGGGTTTGGTATGTGAACAGAAAAGAAAAGTTGTGACCCAGATTTTTTACTGTTGGTCGTCGCAGTGTGTGTGTGTGTGTGTAGTTGTTGGTGAGTGTGAATATGTGTTCGGTATTGCAGCCTTGTCTCATAAAAATGACATTTATATATTGCTAACTTGTTTTCCCAATTACATTAGTTTGTTAAATGGAACAACTCCATGGATTGTGTTCAGAGGCACCCTTTTTCTTCTTGAACAACACAGTAGATCTACATGAATGTACTACACCAGAGTTACAGGGGGGTGGTTAGCGTTGATGGTGGGTGTAAAAACTGCAGGAGTTTGACACAATCAGGCTTCACATGCCGAGTCTCATCTGTGGTTACGTTTCAACAGTAAAAGTAATCTGGTTAAGTTTATAGAAAGATAAGTTAGATTGGTGATACAGTTATGTTTGAATAAACAAGCTGAATCTCACTGTGGACATGTTCTGTTTTAAACCAGATCAGTGTTTCCCTACTCTTAACCAACAGCTGTGAGTGCCTAAACCTAACCATAAAAATGTTTAATAATATTGTTTTGCAAGATCAGATATTCTGGCAGGAAACAAATGAAATATTTTCAATGAATGCTTAACTGGTACAGTATATCAGTACATTCAGTAACTGAATAGTGTTCCTCATAACGTATGTTAACAGAAACTAATTCCCAGGCTGCATTACTTTTCCTTTAAAGGTTACAGGAGAAAATTAGCTATATATCAACATGATTTATAGCAAACAGGGCTGTCTATTTACACTCCTTATTCTTTGCCAATATGTCTTTTGTTTAGCATATGAGCATGTTTGCTGTGTGAGGACAGAGCGTGTCATTCTCATTAGACTCCGTCTTTTGTAGAGGTAGGTCAGTGTGCTATGTGTAGATCGCTGCAGGAAATTGCTCATAACACTTTTAGCTGCAAGAAAATCACCCCTGTCTATAAAAGAGCTGTTTTGTGAAAATTTACCCTTTTTGTTTTTTATGGATTTACTCTCCCTGTTCGTGAATACACAGACACTTCCACACATGTCATCTTATTAATATGTACCTAATTACACCAGATTCTTGCCATACTTGTTTACAGTACTGAATGGGCATATAAATAAATTCACTGCCCTACTCAGTGTGCTCAGTATATACTGTAAGTATGTTTCTGTTTGTCCAGTTGTCTAAGTAAAACAAAAGCATTTTGGTTAAGTTTAGGGTAAAGTGACAGCAATTCCATCTTGTGGTATTTAATTGACATCCAATATAATTTTATGCACTTCTGTAAAAGACCTAAAACCAGCTTAAAGCATGAGTATTACAACTGAAGTCATGATATGTACTTTTGTTTAGATCTACATTTATTCCGACTACACCCAGGTCTGGGTTATTGTACGTGCTGGTTCAGAAAGAACCTCTTATGCATGTTCTGAACAGCTGAAGTGTGTACAAAGCTCCCAGTTTAGTGATTTTGTTAACATTGTTCTTGATCTGTGAACCTGAAGTGAATCATTGTTTTGAACCACTTTGTGGATTAAACTCCTACGGATCCTGTAGCCTGACAGGTGGAGATAGACCAGATAAAAACCTAGAAAGAAAGCAGAAGGGAAAGAGCCTTTAAGAGAAAACTTGGCACATGTGGGCCTTGTGACTTGATTCCCTGTTCTTATGTCAGGATCAAGCTTTCTAACCCTAAACACACATAAAGTCACCATGTTGTTTACCTTAAAAATACTCACAGCACACACAGAAGGACATCATTGTTTGGACTTCCTGGAAGAAGTGGCACTGTAAAAACACACAGCCAACGTAAACTCTGTCAGATGAGTGTTGTCTTTGCAACAGTGCCATGTGCACTGTGGTTTGTTTGTGGTATCTATGTGGTAGCTCTAAATAATTGAGTTTGACCATTGGGGAGATGAGGAGCGAGTGAGTGTTTTTTGTTTTGACAGAACGTGACGAGATGCCACATGTACTAACATAATTGTTGATGGAGCTGTAGATTATGAAATCCAGACATTGCTAATAAGCATAAATATAGTATTATCTTTAAAACTTATCCCATATTATTCAATAATAACTTAATCATGATACTTAACTGATACGAAAGGTAATTATTTGTGTTATTATAGGCTATACCCTACTTTCACTGCTCTGCCCAGAACCTTTGAAGGTGATTTTAAACTACTCCAAAGCTTGCACACACACACACACACACACACACACACACACATCACATATTCACTCATATAGCAAATGAAGAAACAGAAAAAAAAAAGACATAATGATTTAACATGCAGTCTATCATTGATACTGTGTTTTGTTTTGGGTTTTTTTTGCAAATCAAATATCCAATATCACATTTTTTTTTCCTCTGGGGGCTTTACAGTCTATACAGTAATATCACCTGACCTTAGAACTTCAAATTGGAAAAGGGGAAAAACTCAACGCAACAAATGCATTTTTTTTTAGCAGATTTTAGCTTTTCCCCACACTTCTGGCCGCTACCAGGTTTTGCTTTGTTTCAAGTCTCAAATGTCGAATGGGTATGAAATGCAGCGAAGCTCCCCATCTAGCCTTGAACCGGGAACACTGTAGTTACATGGTAAGTACTGTAACTGCTACCTGGATGTTCCTTCAATCTCAGTTTTTAAGCCAGCATTTCTGAGAAGTCTTGAAAGCGCAATGAAATAGTGAGGAAGTTTGTGTGATATGATGGAAAGCTACAGTACAGCTACTGATGGACTTTTTTGTTGCACTGTAAATCCTCTTTTATGAGCTGCTGCTTTTAAGGGTTAGTGCTGGTAGTACATTCTTTGTAATGATGTTGCATTTTGCACAGCTTAAAATTCACATTTTCTAGGGGAGGGTAGGGGGTGGAGTAGAATATGCGCCCCTGGTTATCACAGCGTGAGTGCTGCTGACGTCAAATGCAGTAATAATGTTGGCAATGAGAAGAGACCTACTATGCAATCCAGGGATTAGGTTAATCACATGGGAACTGAGTGCAGTGCCATCTTGTTCAGAGATGGGAATTCAGTTTATACAGAGAGAAGGGTGATGGGAGATTGTGAAAGTTAAGTTGTGGTAAGAAAAGCAAGACAGGCACCTACTGATCTCATATTCTCCCTCTATCTGAAAATTGAATGTGGCAGCTTATAGGTAAAGGCTTATTATCTATTTTATTATCTATTTATTTCCTCTCCTCTCCTCTTCTCTCAACATGTTAAGTGGATTGGATGAATGGATGAAAAGTTATTTTGCTTATTTGCTTGTCAAGGTGAGGTTTCTGTGGCAACTCCACAATTGACTCACCTGCGATGCAGACGTGACCATAGAGATGTACAGATTCAGATGTGTGGTGTAATCTAAGCAGTTAAAGGTTTAAGCTTGACAATAATATAAATACACCTGTAGTCAAGCAAATCTCGGTTGTTCTACCACTGTATCAAAATCACTGTCGCCAAGTTTATGGAAGTGGCATGTTGCCAGCACATTTTTCCAAATAGGGACCTCCCCAGTAGCACTGCACTAGTGAGTGTCACTCTGCACGAAGTCACACTTGCATCTGTGGAGAACACTCCTTCGTCAGTGGAAAGTTATATAAATAGGATATGATTAAACTGTGGCATGCCAATCATAGCTCAGCGTGGCTACCAGTAGACATATTTGCCTACTAACCTGTTGTGTGGATTGCTGTTTGGCTGTTTTTCCAAATGTACTAAACAAGTGCATCTTGACCTTTTTGGCTGGTAACTACGTGTTACCATCTGTATTATAGAAGAAGTGTTTTTCGACTGCTCCCTTTCTGGGTCACCACAGAGGATCACTCCGCATATTTGTTTTGGGAAGGATTTCACACCGGATGTCCTTCCTGATGCAACCCTCCCCATTTATCCGAGCTTGGGACTGGCACTAGGGAGGGACCAGGACGCAAAGCAACAACCCTGTGGTTCTTAGACAGTTAGCAATTGCAGACTGCCCTACCTCCACCACCATCTGTATTATAACATTTTAATTGGCTAGAACAGTATTCTTAGTAGAATACTGAATTTGAAGAAGTTTTGATAACACATTTAGTTTTTAGTCCATATTTTCATTATAAACAGACATCAACATCCATCAGACCTGACCAACAGAAATTCTTCATTTTTATTTTTTTACTTCAGAACTGTGTATTATAATTTCACTTGGTTGAATTGTATGCTTACAGTACATATATATTTCACCTGCATTGGAAAAGTTTTGAGTCGTCGTTGTTTGTACTTTTATTTCTGTAGAGGATGAAGTAGCTTGGAATTTGATCCCATGTTGGAAGGTTCTGGATGTTCCTGTAGTTCTACATACATTGGCTGTTTCTCAGTAAAGGCCCTAAGCCATTTCTAATAACAATATAGTGTTCTGAAAGCCGTTTGCCACTCAACCTAGATCCTCATTAGTTTTGCAGACCGACGAGAGCTTCAGGCATTAATATCTGTGTGCCAATCACACCTCCTTTAAGGGTCAAAGATGAGCTGTTAAGATCACTTGAGAGTAATCTGAGTCACTCTGAAGATTGGACTGAATGAATTGCTTTCATTGTAATTGCTTCCATCGTAACATATTTAGCTCCACTTGACTGCACTGTGCATTTGCAACACAGATTCCTGTGTTTTACTTTATTTTATCAAATGTACCAGTAGATGAGAGTTTTGATTTCCATGTGAATCTATTTGTTTTTTCCACTCCACCAAACAAATACTTGACTTTTATCTGTTTTATTGATGTATGTATGTCTAATAGTCTGCCCTTCTGAACTCTGTCCATCTGCCGCTTTGTCCTTCTCTCTGTAGAATTTATATTTAAATAGTATTCAGCCTTTTGTTTGATCCTGATTTAATGTGATTGCATGTGTGTTCGTATGAGAGACACAGCTTTCATGTCAAAGGTGATGTTGTGCCTGTCAGGTTCTGTCAGATACATCTGAGATTCTATTTGTAGTCTTTATTTTCGGCACGCAGAAACAAAGACATTTTGCTAAAGTTAGCCTTTTGCCCCCCCTTCCCCATTTGCAGTGCAGTATCGATTGAAATCACAGGCAAGCCAGAGGAGCAGTCTGGCAGCAACAATTTGACAGGCGGCTTTTAAGCTGTCAAACAGATGTCTAATTCATGTTTAATTATGGGTCTCTGCTACTACATGAAACCATGTAGTTGGTTTGTACTCAACTTACAGCCAAACATTATCTACCAATACGCTGTTCTACAATAGCACAACATAATAAAAATGCTGGACATAAATCAAAAAAAGGGCTTTGGTTGAGTGAAAGCGACTAATTTGTCGCTAATTGCATCAACATTCATCAATGAATACAGGTTCAAATGCATCAACTAGGCTTTCAGCATGGAACAATATTGCTGTTGTGTATTTAGGGATTCACATAGGTTCTCAACATCATTTTAACTTAGTATTTAATGTATATCTTGCTTTACATCTTCTCATAACCAATAGGTTCTGTCATTTTGATTCACCATGAAAGAACATTTGAAGGACCGATGTCCACATCCTGTGCGATGCCAACTCTGAGTACTGTCCATCGGGCATGGCTCATCTGGTGGCACATCTTGCATGCCACATCCTGTAAATATGAATTTCATGGCTTGTCTACACTGACTCCAGGCAAAATAAAATAGTTACACACTGCCACCTTGTGGATGCAGGCCCGAAATAGGAGTTTTCTGTGGAGTGCAATGGTGCCCTCTGATGTTTAAACAAGGGTCCTGCTTCATTTAGTTTAATCTACATGTGTAAACAGAGTGTGTCTCTTAATATGAGAGCATGTGAATAAATTTCACATAGATTTATAGTTTCACTTTGTGGCTGTGGTTTAGTTTCAGCAAGAGGTTTTACAATAACACATACTTTACATACTATAGTTAGAACCAGTGATAAATACAGTGGTAATTATGTAAGGGTTTGTTTACTGTATGCCCCCAATGTTTATTTAACATAATTTTTTAACAGAGAGGGTTTTCAAATAATGTTTGTTGAGCTATGTCGTTTAATGTCAGAATATGAATTTTGAAATATTTATACAAAATTGCTGTTGACATTTAAGATTTGAACAAAAGGAGGTAAAAGGTTTCCCTTCACATTTCAGCAGCATTTTTATTTATTAATATTTCAACTATAGTGTATTTTCCTCCTAAATCACTTACATTTACAGCTATGATGAAATGTAAATTAGTGTTTTCAGGGCCCACTGCAGTTACCACTGGTTTACACTAGAATAATACCATTATAGTGCTGGGAGGAGCTTTTTCTATAGTTTCTTTTTCTATGGTTAACCCTCCAGAGGTCATTAAGGAGGTATGCTACTGCTATTGTTGCAGGATACATACAGCCCTGTGGCTACCACATCTTCCGCTTCTCCCATTTGTCATCTTTGTGTGTATTATGAAGCAACTGAGTGAGCTGTAGTGTGGGAACATAATAGTGATTCACTGTTGGCCTCAGTGATCCTACTCCTCCCCGTGTGTGTGTGTGTTTTTTTTTTCTCTAAGTGCTTATGTTATGTGTCATCTTTCTGAATTGCATCCAAATGAATGACAAGGAAACTTACCTGTCCTGTCTTGATGGTAGTTATTAGAAACTCAGGACAGTTTTCCTGTAGAGTTATTAAAGGAAGTTACTAATTTTCTTCCAAAGTTTGTATTTCCCTCCTTAAGGGTAATGGAAATATTTAGATGTAATCAGTTAGTTAAATGGATCAAAGAACAGTGACCCATTCCTGGAAAAATAAGATGAAACTGTTAGAGAGTCCTTCTGCAATCAGATAAATCAGAAATGTCCTCACTCTTACATTTCTACTAGTTATAGTTATCAATGTCATTATTGTGCATGCACTCCAGATTACATTAGTTAATTTCACTCAAACTGAAAAACTATTTCACATTTCTCTGATTTCCTTTTAACAGGAGCATAATCATATGACATGAAACGTATCCAATAAAAAAGATAAGAAACAAGTGCAGTTATTGAAAGTATTATTAATAGATGCAATGCATGGTTACATCCAATAGATCCTTACCCAGCTGAATTTGGTTTTTAATCTGCTAAAGTAGCACATTATTTGGCAAAGGCTTATTATAACCAAATTTATTTATAACCAAAAACCTGACATTACATTGTGGATTTGTCTTTTACACCTTCACACACAGAAAGACATCTCATATAACCAAGTTAAATGTGTTTCTATTTGTTCATTTTAATCATTTTTCATCTTTTACAACATTTTAAACTACTGTTAATCACAAAGCTGTCATCGCAGTTATGTTATGAAGGCTTGGCTGTCATCAGGCACCGTGGCCTCCTGTGATGCTGCCAGATGCCTCTTTCTCACAGAGATACACACTGACAGTTAAGGTAGACCAGGTTTCCAGAAAAAC
>JAUBNQ010000020.1:18959089-18975210 GCA_032353495.1 Ctenopoma kingsleyae
TATATATATACTGTCATGCACTTATATTATGTTGTCCTCTCCATTTGGAGAAATGATTATATATATATAAATAATATAATGTGTGTGTGTGTATAAGGACCTTTCTTCACAGGCTGTGCTAACACCCAGTGTGCTGCATTGAATAGCTAAAGCCTGTCTGACCTACATTCAGCTCTCACACCAACACAGACACTGAAACACACACACACACATATACAAGTGTAGGTATGTATTGATCAACATGTTAATGCATACATATATTGAATGAATTTCCCACAAAATCACACAGATGATCAGTGACTCCTTGCTGGAAATATATGTATGAATTTACTGTCAGCCGCCCACTCTCCATCTGTCACACAAAAAATAGGACCTGCACAATACTTTTACATTTGTTTATTTAGGGACAAATACAGAATATGAACCAGTGCCACACACCACAATATTTATAGCTTGTGCTAGTTAGCCTCACCTGTCTATGGATAGGGTTTAAACACAAACTGCTCAACAGGTAAACACATACAGTGCCTATAAATAAGTATATAATAAACTGAAGACATAAAAGTATAGCTTTCTGTTGATCAGTGTGGAAAAAAAACACATAAATGTCTTTCGTCATAAAAAAGGATGAAGTGAGGATTCATGTTTTTTTATAGGCAATGTACAAATTCCCGTCAGAGCTGACGATTCATGTAAAGTTAAATGCTAATTGAGGAGGAGGCAGTGAAGGTGAATCACGTTAAACTGCAGAATGCAGTGGCGATGTAGAGCTCAGCGCACTTATATGTAGATAAAATGATCACATAGAAAATGCTTATGTGCCTGACTAAACTGCCACGACTATTCCAAAATAAAATACCTTTTTGACAAAGCACTTGTATGTTTGATCTCTTTTTTAAAAGTTCAGGTTGAGTTTAAAATGATGCCATTTCTGATCCATTTTAAAGAACAGCTAAAACTTTTAAACTCTTAAAAGGAGACTTCCAGGAGTTTCCAGTGGTGACATCAAGGCAATCTCATGCTGATGACAAGACTCCAGGAAGGTCGACCGATGGGCAGATTTTGTTAATGTTGGACACAACACAACTGTTTCCACCCGTTTACATTCTTTGAGCTAAGATAATCTCGAGGTTCATGTTTAATGGAAATCAGAAGTCAGAGTGGTATCAATCTTTTCATCTCTATCTCTGCTAGAGAGAAAATATGCATATTTTCACTTAACACTTACTGTAAATGTCGGAACCTTTAAACTATCAACTTGTCAGCAAGTAAGAGATGTTTTTGTAATTAGGTTGAACTGACTTTCTAAATACGAAAATTATTGTATATATAGTATGTATGTAGGGTATTTTTTGTTTTGTAACATTTTCTTTGTCATCCTTCTTTTAGGAGGTCTCCTGCAGCAACAACCCAGCCTCCAATCACCAGAGTTTGTCTCCCAGGTAAGACACTCACAGGAATGTCCTACTACGTGTCTTACATTTTGTAAAGCTGGGCAAAGAACCTGCCTTATTTTATTTATCTGTCTGCAACATTCTTGTTCTTACACTTTTCCACGTTCTCATTATTCTCTCCTCCTCCCCGCCTCTCTCCTCCATCTCGTCCTCTTCTCATGAACTCGCCTACGTGACCACTTTCACTTTTTCCCCCGCATCTGTCTCCATGTCTAACACTGTAGTCCGGACTATTTTGTCATCAAGCTCATTAACCTTGTTCAAACACAATTGCACTGGTAGCTTAGACAAACACTCAGACATAAGAGTGTGGTCTATTAAAGCAGCTCACACAGTAACAGCAAACCTCCCTTTTCTTCTCTCATCACGTTTGACTCGAAGCAGCTACGTATGCATGCTTGTGCAGTTTGGTACATGTGTGCATGCACATGTCCAGGTCAGTAAGAGGCAGTGTGTGAGTGTTTTTGTGTACAAGCACATGTGTGTGCTACACGTGTGTACAAGCACAGAGTTTGGGTGAGAATAAAGGGGTTTTGTGTCGTGTGGTTAGATCTTCACTCATGCAGTCTTTTACATATTTGACTTTTATGTTATCAGACGCTCACCTCTAGTTTGAGATGTATCTGTGAAAAGATCGATTTATTCTTCTTCACTTACAGTGCATCTGTGGCTGTGATCGACTTCTAAGATTACAGATTAAGTTGCAGTATATTGTAATGTGATAAAAGAAATGCTAATAATGTTTGACTGAGTGAAAAAGTAACAGAGCCTAAAAGAAACACAGTCACTGTGGTGCTTGAGAGTTTGGGAACCCTTTAGAATTTTCTCTATTTCTGCATCAGTATGACCAAGGTATGATTTTTATCTCAGACTAGAAGAAGGGAACCTAATTAAATAAGTGGAGCAAAAAATGTACACTTATTTTATAACAGTAATTTATTTACTGTGGAACATTACACAATGTTAAATATTTGTGTGTTGAAGAAGTATGTAACATGAATTCTAGAGTTATGAATTCTATTATGAATGAAGGGGAAATTAGAGGCAGATGTTTCAATCAGTGGGATAACAATCAGATGTGAGTCTGGGAAGAGAAATCAGGGTCCTCACCATCAAAGTCTGATCTTGACAACATGATCTTGCCACCGCTTGAAAAAAGAGGAATATAAAAAACTGTTACTCTTATATCTATAGGCAGATGTTCCCACGCACTGAAAACAGTGATACATGTTGTTTAAAATGAGACAGTGAAACTGAGAAGAGGCAGTTTAGTTAACCATCAAGTAGCCAACATGTTTTACATGAAACCAGCTTGGGTCATATGACATCAAAGTAGAAGTAGTGAAAATAAAACCTCAGACAGTTCAACAAAAACATTTTTTTTTTACTGAAGACGCATTGTTTGGTCTCTGCAGTTAAAAGAACGTTTTGAACCAAAACACTGCACGTGAAAAGTTATACTCAGTTCATACATATCAAAAAGACTCAGATCACATGATGTGGCTCTACTGTAATTTTCATAGACTTTATACAATTCTGAAAACAAAAGTTATGACACACTTGTAATTTGTACTATGTGCGTGCATGTTAACCCAATGAAGTGTAGTATTTCAGTGTGTGTCACGGTATTTCAGCTTTGAGCCATTCTATTTTGCAACGGTGCATTGACAAGGTGTATGATTGAACGAGTGTTTATCATGGCAAATATGCATCATTGTGAGTAGTGTGAGTGTGTGTCTGTGTATGTCTGCGTATGAGTGTGTGTGATGTAGGGAGGTGTTCCTGTGGTTCTGATTGACGTCAGCATGCCTGTATGTGGCTTCTGTTGACTTCCTGTCAAAGCAGATGGACTGAGTTTTCACTTCCTTTTTCAGAACCGCAGCTCATCAGGTGCTCTGAGTTTGTGTGTGTGTGCGTGTTAGAGTTTTGGGGAGTTTCGTTTGTGAGTGTTTGTATCTCACAATCCAGCTCCATTATGCATATTGTGACCTTTCAGTGTGAGGGCAAACGAGGTTGTCACTTATGTGATCCGGTCAACCTTATATGTTTCTTTTTATTGCAACTTTTACTAAATGGAAATACTACTGTGAGCAGAGATTCTACAGGTGAACAGTCGGCTGCTACATGCAACTGCATGTGTACTTTATGAATGCATTTACCCACTTCTGACAGTTGCAGGGCATAATCTGAAGATTGATGTGAAGTTAATATATTAAACTTTAAGGAGTTTAAAGCTATGGTGATATCATTGTAGTTTACTTTGTCTTTGTCTGCTGCCGTCTTGGCCAGGTCTGCCTTGGAAAAGAGATCTCTGATCTCAGTGGGACTAACCTGGTTAAACAAAGGTTAAATAAAAAAAATAAAGCTCATTAAAGTATGACACTGGCATTTCACCTTGTTTGTTATGAACAAAGCCCATTAAAAGATCAGAACTGATAAGAAATGCATCCTAAAGTACCGACACGTATTTTTTGCCACACTCGCATACATCTTATGTGGCTGTTGTCTACAGAACTTTTAAAAACCCATAAAGAAGCATATGCCTTTTGTTACAATAACCACAATTGAGTGAGTTTTTCTCCTCTCATCTTATTGAAGGAAAAAAAAAGGAGTGTAAGCATGTTAATATGTTTCTTTCAGTTCTCATACATGTTCTCCAGAGATAGAAAATGGAAACTAATATTTCCTTAAAGAGTCAGTTCATTTAATAGATTCATATTTTTCTGTTACTTTAATTTTATACTACACTACTACATTTTCTTTGAATTTTTTTTAATTCTTATTTATTTTTATTTAATTTCTCATTTCATTTTTTTTAAATTTTAATATTCTACTATAAGTTTGTACTTCTCTTCAATGGTAATTTGTGTAATTAACAGTAGAGTTTAAGCAATGAATTGATTGGTCAATGGACAGGAAGTGACTGTTTCATTTACCTCATTCTAGCTTCTGAATTGTCATAATTTATGGTTTTATTTCTGTTATGTTTTATTAAGTAGAATATCTATTGTTTCTGGACTTGTTGGTTGGAAAAAACAATCACATTAACTTTAGCTTTAGCATTTTATGTGCTTTTGATATTTCATAGATAAAACAATAAAAAAAAAAAAAGAATTGATAATAAAATTAACTTTAGTTACAATCTTAAGCCTTATGTAATGATGCAGGATTTCACTGGTAAATGGTTGTGTGCAGCATCTGTCCTCAACCCACAGTTTTCCCATGCTCTCAGGTCACATTATTACTGCAGACCTCCTATATCACACGTACACAAAACTGCTGTACAGGCCTCTGCCTCAGAGTCATCCTCCACCACCCATCCTCCAGATTTCTCTTAATTCCCTCGAGTTTATTTTATTTATTTCTTCTTTTTAATTCATCGTTTTGTTTCTTTCTATCTCTATCAGAGGACCGGGGAGCGGGGGGAGGGTGGGGGCAGGAAGTGTGAGGCAGGAAGAGAAGATCAGATTGTTCCTGTTTTGCTGTCTCTAAACTGTTATAACTTGACGGAAGCCAGGAGGAATTGTGTGTGGATGAGGTGTGTGTGTGTGTGTTGGTGAGTATCAATGCCCGTGTCAGGCCACATGAGAAAAATAGGATGCAGATACACAAAGGCCTATTGTCTGTGCCCACTCACTGCACAAACACAATGATGCTGACACAATGATATAATAAGTAAACACCTACAGTACTGCACAATCACTCTGCATGACACAGGTGAACCTGTTTCACCCTCCGTCAGGGGATGCAGTTAATTCTTCCGATTCTTTATACAGCTAGATGAATAACAAATACGAACCTGCATTTCCTGAATATTTTCAATCATATTTGTGAAAGAAATCAATAAATATGGGGTCATGAAGCAGAAAACAGGTTCATCTCCTCAATGAAATGTGAAATGTGTGCTTTTAACTTCAAAGCCACATAAAAAATGACTGCAATTTATTTAAAATAATGATAGTCTGGAGATTTATATTATGTAGAGTATTTATTAATTACTCTACCTTCCTTAATTTTAGTGCTGCTGTCTGTCATAGTTAATTAAACGTAACTTCAATCCTACTGAGAAGGGGATATTTCCCAAGGGGATCAATAAAGTATCTCATTATTATTATTATTTTAATTCTTAGTGGTCAAATTTGATTTCATGGGGACATTCAGGTAGGTTAACTGGCAGAAGTGGCATTACAAGCTTATGTGTATCTCAGTGTGTGATACTGACATTGAGTTTAAACCAGACTTTAAACTGGAGAATTAAATACTGCATGAAAACAAAAAACCAAAAAACAGTTGTTGCAACTGTGTCTCATAAAAATGACGTTCCTATACAATTCAAGTACAAACACCATTGAATTTTTGGAGCAAACTGAGTCATATCCTGATTATGTTGTCATGCAACACTTTTCTTGAATGAATGAAGCATTACAGTCATTAACAGAAAATTAGTCACAATGATGTGCTTGGGGGTGAATGGAGGGCATTAATCTGTGTGTGTGTGTGTGTGTGTGTGTGTGTGTTACCGGCATATTATGCAACATGGACCAACTTTATCAGTGTATGAGGTCCCATCATAACCTTATTCTATTCCGTGATGCCTGTACCTATTCAGAGCTGTGCATGCTGTTACTTATATTTTTGCCAGCACCTTGTGTTCTAATGTTGCACCGAGTACACTTTGTAATGTTGTCTAGTCTTCCAGTGCCTTCCCATCCACGCTATACTCATGGCATACTGGTACAGATAATCTACATCAGATAAGGCTTTATATAAGTGATTTGTGTCATAGGTCAGTTAAGAGCTTCAAAAAAAGACACATATAGTAGGAATGAAATTAAATAGAACTGAATTTTTCTGATTTTCTTTAAAGTTTTCAGACAGACTATGTTGCACTATGTTTCAGACTTTATTTGGTCTTGATATTTAAGAACCTTTCAACACTGCGGTTATTGAGTGCAATAAATAAAACTATAAAGGAGGGTCATTGTTTTTACAGAACCATCATCACATCACAATCACAAACAAATTGGTGAGGTCTGGGCGCACATGTGCCAAAAGATTTTAGCAGCACAGTAAGTGCAACTGAAAAGTGCTGATACAGTCAGCGACAACAATGATTCAAGTGTAGTCATTTCACATTTTGTTGACTGAATTATTTGTGCATGTACTGAACACATGATAAACATATACCAGATTAAAATCAGTACTGTTAGAGTGAGCATGAAAGCATTTAGCTTAAAGCACAACTGAACATAAATACAGCTTAAAAGAGCCACTAGAACCACACAAAAATCCCTAATTTCCCATAAGCATCTAATGACCCTAACTTTTATAAGGGCACGAACCCAACTGTACTCGTTTAAGGCAAAGAAAAGTATCAACCTCCACTGTCTATTTCAAGTTGCATAACACCATTTAACAATTCTGCAATTTCTGAGCTACAGATAGGAACAAGAACAATAATGGTTTCTCTATAACTGATTATGTAACACAAGTCTACAGCTGGTTTCTCTGTACTTCCATCATGTCACACAAACATGTATGATCTGTTTCATCTCACCTCCTGTCTGTGCCAGGAGGGATTCCGAGAGCAGAGCAAAGGGCAATAAATGAAGAGTCTCTCATCAATCTCTTTATAGATGTTATTTAATGTAGGCCTTAAACAACCCCACTCCCTGAACCAAACGTTGCACCTGTACATACGTAGAGGATGAAAAGAGAGAACAGGATGAGGGATGAAAAGTAAGCTGAGGAGTAATGAGGTAAAAGGGCTAAGAGAGATAAATGTAAAGGTTTTCTTAGAAGGGAGGAAGAATAAGCAAGAAGGTACCAGAGAAGATATAATTCAGGGAAGAAGGGAAAGGCTGGGGATCAGGAGGATCTGTAGCAAAAACAAAAAAACCTAAACAAATAGTGTCCAAGATTCAGCTTAAATCTTCTCACAGTACCCACAAAGCTGCTATTTGTGTTTAGTTTAAGAGATAGACAGTATTAAAATGCTGCTGGATGTTAAAAAAAAAAAAAAAAAAGTTTGATTGTCAAAATAATCAACTATTTGTTCATTGTTGTTGGCAGTAAAATATATGATTTGGTCATGATGTGCATACTGTATGTCATATGAACATACTCACATTTTGCAGAAACACACTCACACACACACAAACGTACAGTACAGAAGCTATGTATATGCAGCCTTATTTTGCCAGGGTCTTGTAATAGGCTGTAATGTGGCACCCCATCTAAATCCAGAGGTTCCAGTAGCAATAACCCCTCTGCAGTGCTGCACCTGTCTGGGGCTTCTCACTGACACAGCCCACGACTCCAAATAGAGATGAATATCGGCCACGGTGACCTGTGGGTCCATCTCACTAACACACGAGTGTTCTGTGTGGGGGTAAAGTTTTGTTACACCAGGAAGGAAAACTATCATTTTAGGGTTTGATATGTTAATTTGAGATTTTGTTCCAAGACCACATCAGTTAATGTCAAGATTTGATTGATGAATTGATTGTTGATCAAGAAGCATAGTAAGGTGGTTTAATCAGAGCCTGACTTTAGTATCCGAGTCTGAAAACAACTACTTTAACTTAGTTAGCGTGTTGTTTTATTCATTGGATTTGTTATCTTCATATTTTATACATATTTTTATGCATTGGAAACGTCTACACTACATAGCTAGTGATTTTATTCTTAGACCTAATTCCTACGATTTGCACATACTTAGGAGTGGTCAGGGTACATTTCACTACATGTTGTACTAGTATAACACAGTGTATGTGACAAATAAAGAATCTTGAATCACGAATCTAGTGAGGTAATGTTGGGCCAGTGCCAGCCTCGTGTTGTTGATATGGCATTAGTTCAGTAAGGAATATTGTGGCAGGGCCAGCATGTCTGAATGTCACAGATACGATATCTGCCTACCTATCATTCTGTCTCTCACTTCACACTCTGCTCTGCACGTCCACAAAATGCCAACATGAGCAGTTGCCACAACAGTGACTCCCTCCTTCTCCTCTAGCCCTCACACTATTCTGGTCAAAGCTAGTTCTGCCTCCATCACCCCACCTCTTGCTTTCTTCTACTTCTCCCCTTTCTCCAGGTGTCCAGATTTTGAGAAACTCATTTTCTTGGCAGTCAGCCTGTATGTTGGTAGGTCTTGGTATTTCTGTCCCTGGGCGTCTTGTGTTACCTGGCCTTTTTACCACTTCCCGCTTCTCGCTACGTGAATGTGTCAGTGGAGCTCCCATAGACGGGCAGAACAGTCTGGTGGGACTGTGTAGACCATAATGTGTTACGTTGTACCAGAACACTGCAGCCTCATCCTGCGTCATGCATGAAGGTTTGAAGTCAGATATTATTAAGCAACAACTGGATCAAATTTGAATAAATGAAGACACAATTTCTAAACCACACTCAAAACTACTTAAAAGAATTCAGACATTGTTTGCTTGCTGGGCAGGGTAAAGAAGTGAAACCTTAGAGAAACTACTTAAGTGATGGTGAGAGGGTTTTGGTTTCTCTGGCTGTAACTGTTTAGACAGCTGACAGGAAAGCCTATGATATCTGAAGAAAACTTTTCCCCTCAGACTTACTGTGTGTGTATATCTTTCAGTCAGAGTTGTTTGACCATGGTTACCTGAAGTCCTCTTAGTAGAGCTGTGTAGGCAGTACATGTCTTTGATTGTGCGCATGTTGTTATCAGATAGAAAGACAAAGACAAGTCAGAGAGTTTTCTTTCTTTTCTTTTCTTACGTGGCATATGGGTGGTTTATGTTGTACTTCCTGGTGGAAAAATGTGGGACAAATAGCTCTTATCATTTCCTAGAATCAGCAGTAAAGCGTGTGTACTTTTTTTTTTCAGTCCGTAGACCTTTGACTAGATTGTGTGAGCTGTACTACATAGTAGGTGACAGGTACATTTGATTATTGCAAACTAAGATGATGTTGGCACTTTTTATACATATTACTGGCAGTACTGGCACCTGTCCAAAAGTATGCTAGTGACTACTCATTCACAATAGCTGAATGAATGGTAAAGCCAAGCCTGGTTGATATAAAACAGGCTCATATACAGTATAGCTTATAGCTGGTGCAATTCATTCACTACTGGTGGGCCTAATTTAAAGCTGCAATATGCAATTTAGGTTAGCGCATTATCATTATCAAATTACAATAAATAAGAAGTTGCAAAACCTACTAATCAAGCTTAATTAGTTGAACAGTGTCAACAGCACCATAATAAGAACATAGTAACAACATATTTCTACCCATAAATATTCTAAAATATTTACATACTTTAGCTTTAAAGGACTGCACAAAAGTTATGGGCATGGCAAGGAGGGCAGAATTTTATACTGCCTTTAAAAGCCATAAATAGTAAATAAGTAATAATAATAAGTAAGACACTTATTTATTAAATGCAAATGAGTCATATCTCTCCTGCTAGAAAACATAAAACAGAATATACAAAATCACGAACACCATCATGAAGGGCATCCCTGTTTTGCAGGAGGCAGGATGAGGACTTCTACCGGACGACAGATTTGTGTCCAGAAATGCGTCAAAGTCAGCAGGCGTATTCTGCATACGTGTGTGTGCAGATGTGTTGCAGGGTAAATGTGTGAATGCATGTAAAATAAGGGTGTGAATATTGTCTACAGTGTGTATGAATCAGGTATGTGTGTTTGTCACACAGGCACATTTCAGTCCATGGAAGGAAGTTCATGATAGTGACATTAATGAGGAAACAGTCCGGGGGGACAACGTCGACTTCCTCACACAAACACTCATAGAGCGACACAAAAGAACACGCTCTTCTCCAGGTGTTTCGAAACCCCCCCCGCAGGCTCTTTTTCTACAGCAGTTCATCTGTCTTTCTCCTGGGACAAATAAGTTCCTCTGGCGTGACAAGGAGACAAAGAGCAGACAGAGCCTGACCTGCGTCACAGACCTCGGCGTGAAAACACTACTCCATTACTCCATTCACAGCTCATTCATGATCTTACTGTCTAGCTTCATAGATTGGAGTGTGTGTGTGTGTGTGTGTAAACTAGTCTTAGTCTTAAACTGCAAACTAGTCTTAGTGTACAATTTGTCCATGTTAACGATGCAGTGGCATTTTAATGGCTATTTTAGTATACAAGTTACACAACCCACTGAGCAAAGACAGTTTGTCTCGCATCAAATTGAATATTAAGAAATCACAGCTGCTATTTTTGCCAGAATAAGTCAATATCAGTGTGTCACTGGATTTCCATAACATTGTGTACTTTCACTGTTCCCAGAGGATGCGCCTTAATGTCTTCAAACCTTTAGTCTAACTCACTTATGAGGTCCACATTTGTGTGTGTGTGCGTCTGTGTGTTTTGTTTTTTATGGTGAAACGGCTACCAAATGGATTGCCATGATATTTGATACAGACATCAATACATCAGTATGACCTATAATAATAACTTTGGTTTTGCCCAACTTTTCATATTGATTTGATGACCAAATGACCAAATATTTCCAAAACTAAAGCCATCCCCATCAGACTCAACCATTAACTTAATGGTGTACAGTATACAGAAAAGTTAAATATATTTTTTACTTCCTTAGGTAGTGATATTTTTTATTTAGGGCTCTCTCCCAACAACAGCTGTCTAAGGGAAATTACCTTTTCTTAATTTTAGACCAAAGGGGAATCCAGTGATGTAGTATGTACTTCCTTTTGCAATAAATTTATTGTAGAAGTTTTAGCCAGCTAGTAAAACCACCTTCTGTAATTTACAGTCCTGCTTGAAAGTTTTTGAACCCTGTAGAATTACTTTTGCATACATATATATGTTGGATATTTGTTGGAATTCATGTGTTTTTATGGTCACACATTTGTTGAGAGGACTCTAAATCCTTAATCTAAGAGTGCTCACAGAAGAACCTATTAAGCCATTTATAAGGTGTAAATGTTAACATCCCAGTGCGTCAAGTGTGTTCAAAACTTTCTCCAATATTTAGAGAACAATGTACCTGACAGATGACATTATAAATGTCAGAGGTGACATTACATGGAACATGAAAACAAGCAAAGTAGTGTACTTAGTCCATCATGTTTCTATCTATTTACTCTTTGTCAGTCAGATGTATACAGTAGCACATATCAGCACATACAGTACAGAACAAAATGTGCACGATGTTGATTTAACACAAGCTAGAAGTGTCTTTTTCATACCTGTGTAAACACTAGGCACAGTTTAAACAGCTGAGACATTAAGTGGTGTTTCTTGCACTGTGTTATGCAAGGTGTTCTGCTGGTCACATAAGAAACTGTGTATCAATGGAGAAATCACTCTAGCGAGAAGAGTCTGTTCTTGGTGATAACAGATAAGACTATTTACCTTTAGTCTCTCCCTGTGAAAAAGTCAGACCTTCAGTGTTTGTTCTACACTGGAATGTGTATATTGTACCCATGAACCAGCTCTTAATGCCTGTGTGTGTATAGATGTTCAACAGACAGAGCTCCACACAGCTGCTTGCTTTTGTCTGCTTCTGTTATGTGTAGTATCCTGTGTGTGTGTGCGTGTTTGGGTGTGTATGTAAAAGCTGATATAATAATCACATAATAATGCACTCAGCCTGATCAAACAAAGCTTTGCGTGTCTGTTCATTTTTTCCCTCCCTGGGTAAAGTTAACGTTTTCTACAGTTAGCACATGTGTTTAAGGAGAGCAGGTATGCTTTGGTGCTGCTTGTGTCATTACTCTTCATTGTGGCGCACATAATCTGGAAGGGCTAAATAGGATTTGAGTCATATTTTGTACTGATGGAAGAGACGACATGGAGCAGTTGACCACAATAACCACGACAGATAAAAAATAAGTCTGCATCAAACTATTTCTTTTATTCTGTAGTGATTATACTACATCAAATATTTAAAATGGTTATCTATAATTTGGTGTTAAAGAATCCCATATCATAAAATTATATTGTATCACTTTTCTAACTGTTAGATTTCTGACACAGATGAGAAACCCATAAAGTGGATGGAAATTTCAGCATGTGCAGTTTAATGACACCTGGGGAAACTTAATTTGCTGAGGAAAGTCGTACATTATGATCAACATTGAAAGAACTGCTGTGGTGAGATTGTTTTGCCAACATCCACATGTCACTTTAAAAGAAAAGTGCTTATGACATGTTCTTTGGAGTACAAAGAGTAACTTTAGGATGCTGTTTCTGGAAAGAGAGTTTACTGTAGAAAATATTTTGTTTTCTCAGACTATGGCAAATAAATCCATAAGTGTTTAATGGAGATATACCAGAGTAATTTGAGAAAAAACTGTGTGAATTGACAGTCAAAAAACTGTGCAGGACAAGCAATGCAGGACATATGGCAAATAAACCTAAAAAAGCTGATACTGTATGAGTTTTTTTTTTATCATTATCATTTTATTTAATTCTCGGTGTCAGTTTTTGTCTGTTTCTGCATGGTGAACACTTATTTATGAAGGGGACGGTGTCACTGAAAACTCCATTTGTTTCAGAGGTGCTTGAATCAGTGTTGTGCGTTATCCTGTTCAGCTCTCTGTTGAGTGCTAATCTCTCATTCTCACACCTTCACTTCAATGTGTGATCTATGTTCACGCTTCAAAGATTAAATTCAGGTCTATTTGTGTCCTCAAGTATATCTTATATGCACTGTGGCACAGTGCTGCAAAGAGCAGGACTAATGGGACTGTAACAGTGACCATCAAGTATGTTTTTGACCAAAATGCAATCACAATCGAATAATGAATCACTATTATCTCCAGGATGATTGCCTTTATTTTTTTTGGCTCATGTCCTTTTCTCCACATTGTTCCCACTGACTGCAGAACAGTCAACAACTTCAGGAAATCCAGACAGACAGATGATTTATTTCATCCATGTTTGATCTCAGCTAAGCTGACGCTTGTTTTATTTCTGAATAAATCAAAAATCACTGTCCTAGCATTGGTCTGGAATACGTTCAGTAAGATTGTAACTAATGCCAAAACAGATAAATCTAAATTATCTAAAACCTTTGAATGTTCACTGCTTTATAACAGAGATGAGGTGAAGGCTTTATCAATATTCTCATTGTTTGTCTTGGATATAATATTATTATATAGTGTTAATTGCAGATGTTGGATTTCCTAATAATCTGAAACTGCAACTTAATGGTTTTAGACTTAATACTTAATAGAATTTAGAGCACAATCTGGTTACAGAAGCTGTTGTTAGTGTTAAAATAAGTAGCGCTTCTTGTCTATTTTCAGTTTAGAAAACTGAAGCTTATCTTCTGTCAGTCACTCAGGGACACTTTATTCCTTCAGTTCCCACCACTTGACCTTGATATACATTTCTGAGGCTCTCATGCCAAATTGGTATCTGGTACATTCTGAAACAGGACTTGATTTATTTTTCAATAAGTCAATTCAATTGTAATGAATCCTTTTTGCATGTTATGGCATCTTCCATAAATCTGCTTGAAATAATCCTGGAAAATGACTGGCATGTAACTGATCATGGCTCAATATCTGTGACACAAGCTTGTTTGTTTGTCCCTGTCTTTGTCATCTTCATTTTGGGAAGGCTGGAGCAGCAGTGTGGCAGACTAGCCCTTGATTTATTGCTCAGATTTGAAAATGTATTAAAGAAGAAGTAGTTTGTGCCTTTGCTTTGTTGCAGACTTTGTACCAGAGTTACCAAACCCATAAATTGTTATGTTTTCTTGAGAGACCTTCCTTATGAGAAAACAGAGTTGTTTGTTGAAGTGTCTAATACAAACCTAAAGTATATTTATTTTTTCCTGACAACAAACTCCTTTGGCTATACTGCTTATAATTATTATGTTCCAACAGGAAAGACTGAAGTTGTGTACTTGTAAAGACATAAACAAGATAGGGTCAGTGTTAGTGTTGAGTCAACATTCATTTCTTTTAACCATTACCGCAATCATTTGCAGTCTGGGACACTGCAGGAACTAGAAACTGAACAGGGTTGTCGAGAAGTATTACTTTTGTTTATTCTTTTGTACTTTCTATTAGTATGTGTAGTGTGTATAGTACTAGTAAATATGGACATTATGTGTTGGGGAGGATGTACCGTTGCTGCGTTTGTGTACTGTGGTTGATTAAAAGGAAAGATGCTACTTCACACATGTTCAATTATTTTTTTAAAAGATTTTCAACAATAAAAATGACCACACACCCAAACACAACCGGTATCACTTCCTAACCTTAACCAAGTAGCTCAACCCAAAACATGACCTTTCCCTCATTGTAACCACAAAAACATAATCTAACCTTAATTATAACTGTGGCTGATCAAAAATGAGTTACATGAATTGAGATGGTTTTGGTTTTGGTTACAGAGTCTTGTTGCTTTTAGTTGATGTCTTGATCAGTAAATTATATGTGCAATATACTGTGGTACATTCTTGGGAAAAACTTGATGAGAGAGTTGGCAGCTTTCTTTTCTCGCAGTCCTTCTGGGCAGCACACTCCCTGTCCAAACATTATTATCATTATGACCACTATGTGTCACACACAGAGAAAAATACCTTGGAAACATGACCCCAGTACAAAAGAAGAGTGGGAATCAATGTCGGATATTAAACCACAACAGTCATCATACAGTCTTCAGTCTTTCTCTCAGTGTTGACTATAACCTGCCAATGACACGAACTTGCTACTTTGAAATGTAATGTGCATACAATCCTAGCTACTTTGGTAAATGCACGTCTATGTGTTCACGTCCACAAGTGTGTGTGTGTGTGTGTGTGTTTACCAAACCCTTGTTTGCCCAAATGGTACCCTACATCATCAAGTGAAGTTGTGAGTTTCCCAGTGTACATGATTTATGTAAGTGAGAGTCTGCTATATATATGTGTGTGTGTGCGCGCGCACATGTCCGTGCGCTTTGTGACAGATGTGGGTAGCTGTATGTTTGCTGTCAGGGAGAAGGTGTGGAATATCACGGTTCTCCTCCAAACAGCCTGCTCTCCCGCTCAGCTCAGATCTAACCGTTGTTTATATGGTCTGAATCTTGGCGACAAGGTGACGTCATCAATAATATTTTCTCCCAGCACTTATGTATCATTCAGGCCACACTATGCATCTGTGTACGAATGCACAAAAGTGTAAGGTCGTCACAATATCAGTCCTCTTACGCACAACCTAGGCCCTACCACCAGTCTGTCAGTGGAGATAAAGAGACTTGTTTGTATTTGTTGTGGAGACCAGACCATAGTGAAAATTCAGGTTTTTTCCCCACACAAAGAAAAAGTATGCTGCGGGGTTTGTAGTTATGACTCTAGAGTACATCAGAGTATGTCTTTCCCATATGCTTTTAATTGCATCTCACTGTCTCTGTCTAATTTGTCTCCTGTCTTTTTTCCACTGTGTGTGTGAATAAAACAAATCCAAACTTTTTGTTTTAGAGCCTGAGAAATGTCTCTGGTTGTGGAAAAGTATGTATGTTTTCAAGATTTGGCTGTATTGTCATTATACAATACAGAGTTGCACAATGATATGCAGCTGTAGCCTTCTCTGTACTACACACACAAAAATAAGAAATAAAATATATACTAATACAATATACAGTACTGTGCAAAAGTTTTAGGCCACTATTGTTGGTCACTAGATTAGTTTTTTAGCAGTGCTATGATGTC
>JAUBNQ010000020.1:18983871-18997552 GCA_032353495.1 Ctenopoma kingsleyae
CTACTGTAATTAAATGCATCCGTATGGATGACATTTTAGCCATTGCCAAATTAGAGTAAGTTGTCTTATGTCTTATTGTATTCACATGGTCATGTGAATGCCTAAGAAATATTACACAGAATCTTTTTTCTCAGTGGCAGCTACCTCTATGCATCCCATTGGATTTGACGATTCCATTGGATGTTGGGCTTAAGGAAATTTACTTTCCAAAAATAGTATAAAATACAAACATTCTGTCTAGCTAACTAGTATGCCCTGTTCAAATGAGGTTTAAGAGTCACATTAATGGCATCAATTAACAGAGTAGGGTCCTCTTTGAGGATCTAGTGTCACTTCCATGCTTTAGGATTATTAGGGATTTTCAACTGCAGGAACTGAACCAAAAAAATGGAGGTTCCTGTAACCTGAAGGCTAAAGGTGGTCAGTTCTGGCTTCCCTTTCCACTGAGTTCCTGTTCATGTCATTGAGTTTTCATACCATGCTTGTTTTGCTATTGCTTGAGAGGAGTCAGCTCTTATCTTAGTCATAGGCAAAAGCCCCACAAGCACCTACCCCCTCCCCTTTCAAGTTCCTGCAATCTGATTTGAAAGTACTTCCTGAATGATGCTGATATTTAGTTTGCAGAACATGTCTCCAAAGCAGGCTGAGGGCAATGGAAACAAAAGCAGACCCTGAACCAAGGAGGTAATGTTTAGTTCTAGCTCACTAAGTTCCTGCAGTTTAAAAGCCCTTGTACTTGTGCACTGCTTGATTTATAGTTTTATGTGTTGCCTTTCACAGTAAATCGGATAGAAATGTGTATGACATGTGGAGGACAGTACATAAAATACTGTATACAAATTTGTGGTTCTGACACAAAAGAGACAAGTTTAGCCTATAAACTTTAAGCAATTCCTGTTTCGCCTGTAATTGCCACATTGGAATTATTCATCTGTGAGTTAGCATCCACAGTGTGTCACAGTGCTGCTGGAAAAAGGCAGCTCACTAACCCTGCATCGCAAAGCGGTACATTTACACATTAGGTTTCTACTTAAGCTCTGCAGCAAATTCATAAGTAGTGAAGTATGAGTAAATCCTCCATTGCAACAGGGAGCCCACTCATTATTTATCTCTCTTATGTTTATAATTCGTGACCACAGAATAACAAAATTCTAATACAATCTATTGAGACATTATTTGTATTCCACCTCCCTGTAAATCAGACAAATTAACTCTAACAAAACCCAGACTCGATTATGTCATTGTGTCACTTCTCAGAACCCGGCTTGCAAACATGATTCAATCGAAAAATGCTGCAGGGCCACATAACATGCCACAACCACAATCTCCACCACCCCGTTTACCCTCTTTTCATAATACAAGTCAATGATGGATTTTGCAATGTTATGAAGTCATTATTCGGCTTGTAACAAGTGCTACAGCAGCCCAAGGCCTCATCATACCATCTCTGGTCTTTGTTAGGAAGAGTTATGTAACCACGGAGGGTTTCAGATCAACTTGCTCTTGGTTTCTTGTAAGGCAAGTCACTATAGAACGGCTTCCCCTCTTCCTGTCTTTCATTCAGGAACCTTGAACTGCTGCCCATCAGCATACGTCAAAGATAGGTTTCTCTTTATTTGACAGTGGTCTAGTTACGCGTGTTCTCTAGAAATGTGGCACATTACCTGAATGATTACATGATGAATGCTTAGTCAGTAAATTAAAAGCAGATAGTAGTATGAGAGGAAAAAGAAATGACAAGTACCCGGCTGACATCTTATCCTGCCTGTTATGAGTCTGTTTGCACACGTGTTACTGCCTAAGTCATCTCCGCTGATGATTTAACTACCATAGTGCCATATAGATTTTGGCTGCTGCTAATGCGCTGCAGCTCTCCTGTTCGGTAGAATCTACCATCACACCACAGGCAGGAAACTGACTCTGTTCCCATGGGATGATGACAGACGCGGCTGTCTCACTCATGCACATTCAAACACACACAGCTTCAGTATTTCTGCTCTGATGTCTTGTGGGCCCTCTTGTCCTTAAATAACCCGATTCCATGTACTGTACATGTACAGCATACAGCTCTGGGTGTGCATGCAAAAAAGTCATCTATAGATCCCTGCTTGTTTTGGGTCATTTTTGCCAACTTGCTATCCATCTATCATCTATTCTTGTGTAGCAGCTCTTAACCTGACCGTGACTCATTGCAAGATATTCTTTATTTCACCACAAACTCAGCCACAAGTCTGAATTATCATCTTGTCAAATTAACAAAATAACACAAGGAGCCAAAGAAAGTAAGATAAATACAACAAAATATAATTAAAAAAACTATATACATAAAAACTCCACAATGCATAATTGTACAATGGCATACAGAGTTTCAATCATATGCATTTGGAATACATAGTCTCACTGTATTCACTCTCACTGTACTAATTTTCTTCCAAATAATTATTAGGGGCTACAGGCATCAACATTTCATCTACATCATCATTTTCAAATGGTTTTCTCACTTCATCACATATTAGTTGAAACTTCATTAGTTCCCAAAATAAAATAAATATTGTAGTATAAGACAAAGATACAATTCCTTGGGATAAAAAAAAAACTACGAAGGACCTCTCAAACAAATCTTGACTTAACTTCCATCACGGATGGCCAAAATATGAGAAAAAAACTTTATGATCTTGTTAATACAGCTCACTCAACTCATTGTTAAAACCTTCTTTTTATGTCATTAATAGTTAGGTGTTTCTGTTAATCTGTCTACCCATGCCCTTAGCCCATATTTTCTCACATGTAATGTTGTGACTGTGCCAATTTTAAATCCACAATTCTTTCATTGATATTACTGAATGTTTTCAGATAAGTCTGTGTACATGTACATAGCATTGTCTGGTTCATACTTTGCTGGTATGGGTGGTTTATACAAGGCGTTAACATTGCCACTGTAAGAAATTATGTGTCTTTCTATGCCAGTGAACTAAAGTGAACTTAATATTCAATTGAAAGAGTGAACTGACCTCACATCCCTTCTAACCCTCCCTGCCTCTGCAGCCTGGCTCTGCCTCCCTCAGCTGGAAAGTACATATTTGTATGTGATTGCAGTAATGAGACATTACAACTCATGTATATGTACAGTGTATGTGTGGATTGAAAATGTGTATGTGTGTGTGTGCGCGCGTGTGTGTTTTCCTGCCTGCCCCTGTGGGACAGACGCTGTAGGTCTGAGCGCTGATCAGAAAGGTCCTTGTGTCAGGGTGGAGGCGGTGGAAATCCCCTTTTACATCGTGGTCTGTGCGTGTGTTAGTAGACATTTGGCTTTTGAAAACTGTTTCTCTTGGTCCATCAGAGGGTATGACAGTACACAGTGCAAGGAGCTGTAGCTAAAGTAGCTATTGCTGAGTTGTATGAAATGATGATGCTTTTCTTAAAACAGGCAAAAATAGTAAAGCGTGAATTGTTTTCTCCACAGACTGTGGAGTCTGTAATTGCTATAGCATTTGTCTTTTATAAGCAAGTCTGTATGATTTAATGTGCATCAGGTGTCATAAAGTGAAAGTATAAAGTCGATCTGCCTCTAGGATACAAATATTATGTCTCTTTTTCTTTAAACTGTTTAACATTGTTGAACATTAACACAAAATATAGATATAAGAAATTAACTTTTTGACCATGCTGATGTTTACCTGTTATTACTTATTATATTTTAGTTGTCTATTCTGCCTTGTAGTTTAATTTTATGACAAAAAGATTTTTTTTGATTTGCTTGCACAGCTTGTGTGCAGCTTTGTGAACATTCACATGCCATTTTACTCTGAAGTGAAATGCTAGCACTGAAAATAGATTTTTTTAGTTGCTGTAACTATTGTGATAGAATTGAGAAATAACGATTCAGTGTTCTATAACACGATGCTTAGCACATAAATTGCTGAATGTTATTTGACTAGTAATTAACTAGGTCCAGAAGTAGAGTAAACACTGGTGGTATTGGCTCTGTTTGCCAGTAGGGCAGAGATCAGAATAAAACTGTTATACAAGCGTTATAGTTAAGTGGCTCTGGCACTTATGTTGAGATTGGATTTAGTATGTGGGGACCCACAAGAACAGTTTTTTGACTCACTACGTAAGATTGCATTGCTCTGTACCCATTTTTGTTGTGATTAAAAATAAAGCAGTTATGAGCACAAACCATCAATCTAGCAATTCTGGTTGAGCCCGGATGCCTCACTACCTCACTACCATATACATAAAGAAATCCATACGTATGTCTGAAGATTCTCAGTCATCCAGGTCATTCAGTGGCAACTGGACTTCTTTTAGTTCCTTGAACTCCATACATACTGTAAATGTGCATTCTCACAACATCACAACACCTGTGTGCATGTGCGTCTTTGTGAGCAATCGTCCCATCATAAAGGCAGAGACTCATTTAGGAAAGTGCTGCTTAATGCTAATATAAGTCAAAGACTCCAAAGAGTGCCTTTTGCAAACCGTGAACACAGCTCTGTGCTACGTTTGCTGAAATCAACTGACATCACCCCAGAATTCAGACGTTAACCAGTTTAACTGCTGAGTATATTATACAGCTTTTACATAGCTTAACCTTCAGTTTCCACTTTCTTTAAGCAATGCAGAAATTTAAACTTGTACTTACAGTCTTGTAGTCATTTTCAGTAGCTCAAACGGTGTACCAGTTTCATGTTCAGCCTAGTATTAGAAGTGCTTCAGTAGGTAGTCTATAGAAAAATTGGAGACTACTGAATCCCTGGATACCCTGAGATTCATGCTCCATTCAACTCTACATAGTACTGAATTACTGTACAAAAGCAACCCCACAAGCCACACACAAAAACAAAGAAAAGCTTTTTTTGCCAGCTTTTACATAAAATGACAAAACTGCAATAAACTGTAAGGCTGTAAATCATGTCTCCATAGCTGTTTCTTGCTGTCTGAACAGTAAATGGACTTTTTTATGCTTTTAAAAAACACAAACCACCTCAAAGGTGTTGGGAATACTGGAAAGAATAATCTCGAATAAGTGTAAGGCGTTTCAACGCTGGTGGAATTGAACTAAACACACACTGTCCTTCTCTTTCTCTCACTCCCATCATCGGAGTGAGGGCAGGCTGTGGTGCAGAGTGCCTCTCATGTTTGGGAGAGCAAACAGGCTCGTGCCTTTGATGGTGAGGAGATCAGAGCTGGGGACACATTCTACATGGCCACGCTAAGGTCGCCACAGAGCACACCCTGCTGCCATGTTGTGCTGTGCAGCTAGGAGACCCGGAGTATACACAATGCAAGTGAAACAGACGAATGTGTCTCAGTTCAACCCAACCAGCCTCATCACACACCCCTTTGCTTTCCAAGGGAAGTGTCCCTCCAACCTCAACGTACAGTTAAACCACAGGAACAGCACTGGAGTACCGCGTCTTAGTTTGTGCAAGGATAATTCAGTAGTGGTTTCAATACACACTCTGTATCTGGTCATAGGCACTGTGTAGTAGATAATTTAAGAATTTTAAATGATAATTTAAATTTTAACAAAAGTCCCTGACTAAATTACTAATCATGCTTATGGTATTAAAAAAACAAATCATGTTTCCAATATTTTTTCTTTAACTTTTATACTTCAGTTTTATTTGAACCAGTTTTGTTTGTATTGTTTTGTTTTTTATCATGGCCTAAATATGCCATTTTTTTAGCATTAGGCCTCTTGCATTTAGCATTGTTACATACTCCTTCCCTCCATTAAATATTTGGCCATGTTTTACTTTTGTTGTAACACAGTACAACCACTTTAAGCTACATTATATGTATGAAAGGTGCAAGACAAATATTATATAATACTTATTATATAATAAAAATATATATTGCCATCAGTGTACTGCTGAAAAAAAATAAAGAATAAAAAATATATATATATTTTTTTTACCCCAGTCACAAAACTGTCACTTCACTTCCGGTAATTTTGTCTTTGTGCTACAATTCTACACTGTGCATATATACTGAAAAACAACCACATCTTTTACAGCAACTGTTATTTTTGCACCACTACGTGGACTCAATATAACATCCTGCATCTTGCGGGGCCATAGCAGACACAGATTGGCCCATTACCAAGTTTGTGTTTCAACTGTTGTTTAACAAAAGAGTAGCAGTACTTGTCAAGTTCTCTTACCTGTATACTGTCAATCAGTTGTAATTATGCTGATTAAATAATGCTTATATCTATGAAAATGTATCAGTAGTTAAAACAAATGTTTGGTTTGGCATGACAAAAGCTTAGGTTTGTGTCTACGCTTGTGTGTGTAGGTTTAGAGGTATCTGCTTCCTGTGAGTGGCGCAGAGTGTATCTGTATGTGGTGATGGTGATGGGTATCTAGTTTCCGGCTTTGGGGAGTTGATTTTATGTAAATGACTCAAGGGCTTAAGGCTAGGAGACAAAGGGTAGGGGGTGGGTCACAGACATATGCACCAAGAAAAAACATTTAGCATGTGACAGCACAAGCTCAGGTCCTAGCCTTGCCCTCCACTTGTTTCTACTCTGTTATCAGCTGCGAGTCCACCAGCTCGTCTTAGCTATACCTCCTCATGATGAAGGAGCGCTGCAGCCGGGTGCCACCTCTTGCCATCCCCCCTCCTCAGCAGCAGCAGCAGCAGCAGCAGGTGACCCGAGCAGGGCCCGTGGGTGGATGCTGCCTGGGAGTGGCTGGGCAGGGCTCAGGCCCCATGTGTGCCGTCTGTTCTGACTGTGTGTCTCTGTGTGCTGGCTGCCTGTTGACAGATGAGGCGTACCAGAAACTGGCCATGGAGACGATGGAGGAGTTGGACTGGTGTCTGGACCAGCTGGAAACCATCCAGACATACCGCTCTGTCAGTGACATGGCCTCCAACAAGGTAGGACAAGCTGCTTCTTTGTATGGGTTTTCTTCATTCTCCACTCATTTCATTCCATAGGTGGAGAAATTTTAAGGGGCACACAACTGATGTTGCCTTTGCTTTTTTTTCGAAATGTTGTTGAGCAAGTGACTGATTTTGTGCAAATACAGAAAAGGCTCTGATCTGCAAGGTAACTCGCAAAGAATCTGATCAGCTGGCTGGAGAACTAATCCCCCAGCCTAAAAGACACATCAACAGTGTACAGAATCCAGGGATACTATAGCTGTAGCATAAGCATTATAAACGCCCTGTATAACTGTATGAATTCGAATGGATGGTAATTATCAGCTGAGTGCTGTCCAAGTTAACATAAAGCTCCATTAAGTTCTGTAGTTTGTTTCCCTTATTGTTCAAAGATGATGTGTGTTTTGCGTCTAGGCCCACTTTTCATCTTTCCTGTCAAACAACTTTTCACTGGTTATTCTGTTCCTTCTGCGTCATTGAGTGTGTGGTGGTGTGCACCTTGGTTAAGTTTCAGAGTCTTTATATCTGTAACCTTTTTATCTATATTACTCACTGACAGAACCTAGTGCTGAGCAATAATTAGCTATGAGTTGAGGTTAACTTCACATTAATTTGAAAATATCACTTTATTCAACCTGCTGTGTTTCTACTAAGAATTGCTGAGATGGATTCATGTTTAAGTCTAGTTACTCATTCAACCCTCATTACTAGCTTTGCAGTAATGAAGGTTGCAAGTTTCTGATGGTGTCAAAAAATATGCTTTGGATCTGAAAGTGCAACTTGTAGGCCCGCAGAGCTTAAAGCAGAATTTCTTAATGTCATAATTAGTTAACTCAAATTTAGTATAACTATTTAATCTATTTTGGGTGAATGCAAAAATATTTGTGAGAAAGTGATGTGTTGTATTTTATGGGGTTCTTGTGTCAATCATATTTTAACTCTACTTCAGTTATTCAGTTTTTTTCTGTGTCATTGATGGTGTGTGATGTGCAGCAAGGTTCAGTTCCTGGTTTTATATAAAAAGCAGGAAGTTGACAGAATGGTACCAAGCAATATTTATGCAGCTCATAGATCATTTTATTTATTGAGCTTTGCATTGGTAGAGACTGCAGACCTTTACGTACAACTAATATGTTCCTCTCGTTCTGGAGGACATGGTTACTGTTACTATTAGAGTCATTATTACTGTATTACTGTTAGAACTGGCACCAGTGACATTAGTCCAAGTAGTAGACATTGGGAAACAAACAATCAACTAGAAAAAAGTGAGGGAACATTTGGTGTGAATGTGTGTTTCATGCTTCATGTAGTTGTGTGGATAAACTTAAGTTTTGAGGACAGTCTGGCATTGTGAGCCAGTCTTCACAACTTTAAAGAGCTGTTTGTTAAAACTTGGTTTTAGATTTAAGGTTAGAATTAGAATAATGGTTGGTGGAGTTGTTCAGCTGTAATGATTAAGGTTTGGGTAAGAGGGTGAGGAAAGCATCAAGTGAATGAGTGTTCTCATAACAACAGAAAGACAAGCATGTGTAAGGGATCAATGTAGGCCCATGGGAAGAGTGACTCTCTTCCTGCCTCCTTCCTGATACCCTGCTCTCTCACCAGATGACAATAGACATCCCATCATACGCGGTTAATGGCCATGTTTATTTATCCCTTTGCTGTTGTCCTTTGGACAAAGCTCTTGCACTGACAGTCAGCTGGACTAGTTTTAGTTATGACACATAACGATGACTGAATAACAAAAAAATACAGTTAAGCATTTAAACAATCACAAATTTAGACACGGGTAGAAGGCTTTGGGACAACAAAAGGACAGAGTAAGCCAGAGACATTGCATATCTTTGTGTCCATTACAGATTTTCATAACAAACAAAGAACTCGCAAACACTTTTTCTATACCTCCATTTCTAAATATTGGATTATGTGATTCAGAAGCGTCCTGCTTGTGTCAATTCCAAAATATCACAACTATGGGATAATTTAGGGACAGTTCTATCTTAAAAATACAAATACTGTTTTAGACTTACCAATCATCTAAGATATGAGAATGTGAAACAATTGATAACATGAACAGTTGGCAGCTGTTTCACCTTAGTGTGCATACAAGATGAAATACTGTTGATATATCAATGCTAAATGATACAGTTTCAGTACAGAATTAAACAAATCCAGTTTTTTTCAATTCAGTCACAAAGTGAAGTTTTATGAGGAGAAAACAAGTAGGGAACATGACTGAGAGCAGCATATCAGGCAGCACATCAGGCAGCACAATGTGCTTATTGTGTATTATGACTATCATTGACATGACTTTGGCAGGTGGGTACATGTATCCTAACATATAACCATCTGTGGATAAGATATTGATAATAAGTTTGCCATCAAACATGCCTTTCTAGTATGCAGTTTCTTTCTACTTGGTTCTATGTGGCTGTGTATCCATATTAACAGAAGGCTAATCCCACTGATATCCAAACCATCTTACTCACAGCTTTGTTTTAACAGTAAACCACAACATTACACAACAGCTGCCCCTTGGTCATGTGGGCCATTGCCCTCGATCTGGTTCGATTAACAAGAACATACCAATCAGCTTAAGTGACCCCTGACTACCTGTTGTATTTAGGATGGAAAAACTGTTATTCAAGCTGTGACAGAGTATGAAACATGAGTATGAGGGAGGTGAAACAGGAGAAGCTGCTGCTGTACCTCCAAGGTTAAGTGCAGAGGACTGCTGCTGCTGAGGACTTACAGTACGTGATTGTCCTCAGCGTTATGTATGGCTGACGTAGAAAGGTCAAGGCTGTAGATCTTCTGTTAACAAAACTAGAACAGAAATAAAAAGCGTGGAAATTATAAGTTAATTGACTGACAGATTTTGATTCAGAATTCAAAATTCTCTGTTGTAATTGTTCAAAAAAAACAACTGTGATTAGCAAAATGGAGAACAATTAATAAAAAACAGACTAATGCAAATTAAAACCAATTGTTACTGCATTTGTGTTTGAAATTCATCCATTTTACCTACCAGGAAAAAGAAAAACACTATTCCTGGCTACCTTTTGTAGGTAAAATACAATAAAATCTACATTGTTCATCAAGACAGGTAGCATTCTAGCTATCAGAATGATGTGTAGTATTGACAGTGTAAACCACTGAGCTATGACTGCTGGCTGTAGGGCTAAGAGGAGCAAGAGGCAGAAGGCGGGACTACCCCATGAGGGAGTGTGTATGAGGCAGAGGTCTCAGTCTCTCTCTCTCTCCCTCCCCAAAGTGAGTCACTAGAGTTGTGGCGTTTCCTAGCGTCAGAGAGCCAAGGCTTGGTCCTTTTACTCATGCTGTAGTCAGACTGAGACAGACACGTTAACGGACAGCAGCCTCACTCTGCTCTGCACGCTACATACAGCAACATGGGAGCCTGCTGCTTTGACAAGAAAGAAAAGAAATTAGGAAAGCTAAATGGTTGGAGAAAGGTGAGTTTTTTATATTATATATATATATATATATATGTGTATAATTTTTTTTCTTATGACTTAATCTTGTCATCAGTTTTCAGTATCTTAATGGACTGTATTGTGAGTGCTTAACTATTGTGGCTACTTAATATGGTGTGGCTTTTACATGCAGTGGTCTTAGTCGTCTTCTTTTGAAACAATGTTTCAGTAGATCTTTTTCACACTTTTACCCTGTGTTGAAAGTGGTTGTCGTAAGGGGACTAAATGCATTTTACTGAAGTGGATGCTGTATGTCCTTTAGGGTTTTCTGGCTTTGGAAGCATGCACTTTTGTAATTTACATTTACAATAAGTGAACATCAGTTACTGTAGCTGTAACTTCCAAAAGTGTATGCTATTCAAACTAAAATGTGTGTCTTCATTTTTTATTATACATACAGTATACTTTGAGTGGTTCACACAACAAGAAGCAGTGGTACATGCATTGTACTTATAAAAGTCCTTGTAGATCCTTTCATTTGAGGCTAAATTTAAACATGTTAATGCCAAAAATCTATTATCTACTATAACAAATCAAGAGACTTTGATTTAGCTTTTGATGCAAAGCTTTGAGTTGCACTAAGAGCCAATCACAGCTGACAGATGTCTACAGGTCTTTCTACCTTCGCAGTAGAAAAAGACTCTTACGGGATAACTTAAACTTTTCATGCAGAATGTTGAAATCAAAGAAAGTTAGGTGCACCTAGAGACTTTTAATTGCAGATTTAGTTTTCTTCTCTTGGGGTGATTGTTAAACTCAACTTTTCCAAAGTTATCAAGTGACCTTTTTGATAGTTGTCTTAGGAAAAATAAGCTAAATAAGCTAAAATTTGTTTTTCTGTAATCTCTCGAATAATCTGGCCATATCAAAACATATGGATGGATTTAATCAGCAAACTAATTATGGATTTAAGTCATCTGAGGTACAGGCGGGTGATTCAATTCAATTCAAAAACCTTTATTTGTCCCCAAGGGGCAATTTGTGAATGAGTGGTGTTCCTAAGTGCTCAGCGTAAGCAGATATGTAGTTTTGATGTAGATAGGCGATGCTCAGTGGTCAATACTTAAGGGTATACTTGCCAATATTACTTTACTTTACTTTGCTTGGCAGACGCTTTTATCCAAAGCAACTTACAAGGAGAAGACACTTAAATATGTGCTTATACAGATATAATTTGGGCAGCCATTTGGGTGTTGAATTTTGTAGAAAAAGTTATTCAAGCTTTCTCTGTATCTTGGGCTTTCCAAGACATTTCTTTGGGTAATGTTGTCTGTGTGATGTTTTACTTAATGATGATTTTGAAGCAGCCAGGCATGCAAGATCCTGCAGCCTGTTAACAGTTCTCCTCGAGCCAAAAATGTTGTTGCAGACCACATCTGACTCTATTGAGCCCTGAACAGCCGGGAGTGATGAGAATGATTCACTCAGCTGAGGAATATTTTGCTTACTTTTACCTCCCTCAGTTTTTGTCTCGTGTTCTTTTAAGCTGATTGTACATTATTAATACATATCATCAGGTTCAGAGACACATGAATACATGGTCTCTCATACAGACACAGACTAGCATGTGTGTGTGAGTCAGAGGAAGTGAGAGGTAGTCAGGCCTTCTCTAAGAATTGTCTCTAGCTCTACCCCAACATACGCATTGTTCATACGTAGGTAGGTTCCCTGATCTTTATAGAGTTATGCCACCCTGCGTCATGTTTGCTAAAGCAAGGGGGGAGGAAAAACCACAAAAGATTTGCTGGTAAAGACGAAAAGAAAGCATAAGTGACACTGTAGCAGTGCACACAGTTAATATAACAACTTACTTACATCATCACTGATTAAAAAGATTCAGGTGATAAAGACAATATGTAATCTCATGGAAATTATAATCCATTTTAGTTAAAGATTCTACCAGTTGTTAAATAAAAAAAATTCAGTTAAAAAGTATGACTAAACCCATGGTATAATTGGACATTTCATCCCATAAACATTTCACACATCGTCAGGATAAACTTAGATTAGCTAAAGCAAAATGTGTTCTTTCATGTTTGGGACAGAATCAGGTTTAAACATCCAGTCAAGTTCTGTCTCTGCAGGGTTAAAGGGTCCATACTCTCAAAACAATGAGAAAAAGTCTTTGCAGCAGACTGAGCGTAGTGTGCCCACTAGTGGCTACAAGGCAAATTAAAAGACAGATGATAGCTAATGGCAGAGTGTAAAATGTATTGATTTGATACAAGGCAATGAAGATGAATCAAGCATTATTTAAAAAGTATTATTATGTTTTTAAATCAAATAGTGACAGATTGAGTGTAATAATCTGTACAGAAAAATCAAGTAAATTCAGTCTGATAATGTAGCACTTGTACATAAGGGAAGCACGTTTTTGCATGTGCACAATCTCAGAGTCTCGTGTCAGGAGACTCAGTGTCTGCCTACCAGTCCGCCTGGGTGCCCTCCACAATGAGCACTCCTCCTCCTCACAATGAAATGCCACAGGCTCCATTCACCTTCTCTTCCTCTGTCACAGCAGCTCTCTGCTGAATCAACCCAACCCCCTGCAAGTGGAGAGAGAAAGAGTAAAAGGTTAAGAGAGGGAGATATGGAGCTAAAAGAGAGAATATGTCACAATACAAACACAAGTAAAGGAATAGAGCAAGAGAGGAAGGATATGAAAAATAAATCTAGAGAAAAATAAGAGGAAAGAGAGAATAAACTGTAAAAACAGGAAATGGCACAGAAAAGAAGAAAGGATAAGAAAGATGACTGAGCATGTGAATAAGTGATGCGTGTAGTGTGCGTGCATGTGAGGAAGAGGTACCTACAGAGCTGTATGAGCCTAATCTGCCTCCTGATGTCAGTAGGAGGTAAAGAGGTTCAAACTGCCCCTGAATCAAAAACATTACTGGTAATAACAGTCATATTAAGAACATCTAGATATGCCTGTGTAAAACATGCATGTGTCAACATAAACTGCGCTTAACGTCAGATAACAGCATTTGTAGGTTGCTCTGTGTGTATTGTGCAATATTCTCTCTGTCTGCACTGAGGCATTTCTTGCAGACTCTGGGAAAGCATAGCTCTTCAACACATTACAGAGAGACACCCCCTGCTGTTATTTCTGGTTTCTTTATATATTATGCAGTACAGGATTATATAAAGAACAGCCGCCTCTCTCTCTTTTTTTTCCCCTTTTCTTGCATCCTACGTCCCGGCTTCTGGTTCTTTCCCTCTGTGGGAAGATCATTTGGAATCCTCACGGGAAAGTTTCATCTCTCCTTCAAATCTTCCCAAACTCATACACA
>JAUBNQ010000020.1:18997912-19019779 GCA_032353495.1 Ctenopoma kingsleyae
GGGAAAGCCTTTCCTCTCCTCCTTCCGAGGCTGTCTCGAAAGGAGGCTGCCTGATGCTGTTGCCATGGCGTTGGGGTGTTCTGGTAATTGGCACAGACACACATACTCAAAAGTAGAGAGAGAAACTGTGGGCTGTTGTCGCCTATATTGCAGAAGGACGCAATTAGATCTTTTTCTCTCTTTCCATTCTCTTCCTGTCTTTCCCAGTCTCTTGTTTGTCTCACTGTTATTAAAAATAACCTTCTCCAGATACCCAGACAGCATCTAATTTTATTATGGGATGTTGATAATGAACAGGATTTCCCACAATGGCCACCGCACTTGGGGATGTCAAGACTCAAAAGAGAGAGGAGAAGAATGCATGATAATAGATATAATGCTGATAAAAATACAGAGTTCATATTCCTCAAAACGTGGCCCATCCTCTTTCTCACCCCTCTTTGTTTTACTGTAGAGGGGAAGCATAGCTATACAGCTCAGTCGCATTCCTTCACAATGGCTTCATAAAATGGCTTTAAGAGGGAATTACAGGGGCTGTGAACTGACGACAATGGGAGGCATGTACAGTGCTTGCACAGCTGGAAAAAAAGAGAAGTTACATCAAGAATCCATGTCTGGATATTAAATATCAATCATTCAAACACCCCTTCAGAACTTCATATATACACCAATGCAAAGCTGTAATTATCCCCCCACCCTTTCTCCCCACTTTCTGTCAAATCATGTGTTCTGAATAGAGCGTGTTGCTGGGGCTGGCAGACTACAGCAGGGGAAAAAAGAGACAGAAGAGGGAGGGAACAAAAAAGGGAGAAACATGGGAAGCGAGAATCAGGGTAGGAGGGGAGTGAGCACTACAGCAGTGAGAGCAGCGAAGCAAGACAAATCCAGTGGAGGAACCCCCCCTCCAGTCAGATGAACATTGCTGCCTCACTCCCTCCTCCTCCTTCTCCTCCTCTTGTCTCCATCGCTGTTTTTTTTTCCTCCTCCCTTCCTTGCTTCTTCTCCATTATTCATCAGTGTGCTGAGAGTCCCTAGCTCGCGGCTCCAGCTGCTGCTGCTCCAGTCAATCTACTGAGCTTGCTGGATCTCCTCCTTGTCTAGCCTGACTACTGCGTTGAATTTTCCCTACATCTAACCGCCCAACCATCTATCCCTCCATCCCCGGGCATGGAGACTCAGAACTGTCCCTTTTCTGCTGCTGAGAAGGAGAGTGAGCCATCATTGAGCTGCTCTCTTAGCTGCTGAGAAGCGAATCACAAGAAGAGAGAAGAGAGGATTTTCTGTCCCTTCCAGCGTTGAAAGAATCCTGTTTGCCTGCCTCTATTTTTTGCTTTGGATTACAGTTCTGGCTTTGTATAGGAGCGAGAAAACGGGGTCCAAAATGCCTGAAGCCAATTATCTGCTGTCGGTGTCTTGGGGTTACATTAAGGTGTGTGGCGCTTATCTACGTAGCTTGTCGGGATACCGCACTCATTTTATTGTACCTGTCTGTACATGGTGTTACTGTTGATAATGTTGTTTCTAAAGAAATCTGGCATTTTGATAATGCCATTTTTTTTAAATAGAGCTTTTTGGGACATGGAGCTAGTCTGATTATACCAAAAGATATATTCGTCATGGTGAGGGGGGTGTGGGTCTGACAGAATGGTGTTTTGTGGCTCAGGCTCCATCTTGAGCCCTCTGCAGAGCTGTGTGTCTGTTTGTATGTGTGCTAATGTGTACGTATACACGCGCTTACATCAATCTCTCATAAACAGCTGTTACTGCAATTCCTGGGTGTCTGTTTATTTTCAAAAGCATCTGTCTGCCTTAACTGTTTCATCTATTTATAACTGTTAATATTAGAAGTACACTAATTTACCAGAATGTAAGGAACAGTGTGGTTCCCACTGACATCACTGAAATTCTTGTACACTGCCAAATGTGAAACTGCTAAATATGCCGCAAATGTGATTAAGTGTAATAACTCTATAAACTGGTTTAAAGGGGTGAATTGAGATATGATGGCCTCCCCACTGGCAACAAAATAATAATCTGCACTTAATTAATTTCAGGGACGTTGGAGGGGAAAACAAGACACCCCCCCCCTTAACTGATAGTATGCTGCAATTAAATAATAATCTTGAGCTAGTGAAGGAAAAGTGCAGTATTTTCCATGGAACCATGTACCATAATTTTCCCCAGGTTTTCCCTCAGTGGAAACTGACAATATTTTCTCTCTCTCCTCCTCTTTCTCATTTGCAGTTCAAGAGAATGTTGAATCGGGAGTTGACGCACCTATCTGAGATGAGTCGGTCTGGGAATCAGGTTTCTGAATTCATCTCCAACACCTTCTTAGGTAAATAAAAGTCTTGTGTTCATGCACATAAAACCACACAAAGAAAGTTACCAATTTGCTCTTTATAATCGACCTTCAATCACTGCTGACTGTAATTACGTTAATTAAAAATGCATAGGAAAATATACCTATCCACACATATTTAGGGGCTCACACAAATACCCCCCTCTCTGCTTTGCCGCATTGTTTTTGTGGAGGTTTAGTCTTTTGTATGTTGTTATGCTGAGCAAGTTGCTCTGGCAGGCTTTTTCTGTGGGGGCGTACCATAAAACACTGCACCATTAAGCTCTGTCTAGATGTTTGTGGCATCAGGCTCATAATGTCCAATGACCAAAATTGCAGTAAAGAATGTAAATTTCCCTACATATTCAGACAAATAAAAAGATATTATGGTGTCCAGGTATTGTAAAAAGTGCCATTAGGCTGAGAAATGAGCTTAGCCAGAATTGGAGGAGGATTAGAACTGGATGGTGTTGGCGTGGGCTGCACATTTGAGATCTAACAATAGATGGCAATTGCTAAATTTATTTGTATTTGTATTTGTATCATCTTTGGAAACACTGCTTCTACTGTTTTTTGTCATCCATACATAGAAATGTTTTCATGATCATGGTATCAAACTGCGGTACACAACTGTACCACAAGTACAAATAACATACACCAAAACTAGAGAGACAACTAATTTCTAGACTTTTTTAGATTTAAAGTTAGCTTTTGGTAGACATGAGTAATGACAAATAGGTAGAGAACAGATGCACAGAGCTCAGGAATAGATAAGTAAAGATGTTGGATAATAGAGATTAATAAAAAAATTATAATTATATAACAGATGCCAGACAAAATGTATGTAGAGGTAGTTATGACTATTTATATACCAATCAACATCCAATAGATTGGTTTCCTGATTTTGTGTAGTGTTTGGCGGCTCTCATACCACCGCCTCACAGAGAGCGAATGGAGGGAGGTGGCTGACTGCAGTGAGGGAAAAAACAGAGGTACAGAGGAACCCCCTTTGCTGGCAGTGAGATGTGCTCGGCAGATTGTGTGACTCATCCCTCTCTTAAGGCATCTTTGTCAGCAGGGATACCTTGTTGTCCCTCTTCTTCTCCCTCCCCCTCTCACTACTCTGCGAATCCAGACAGAGATGACTATTGCTTTGATAAAGAAAACAGGATTACCCTACTGGTGGTAGAAGGAAAGAACAGGTAAACATTAATGAGGATGGAAAAATATGGCTGAAGCAAAACAGCTGGCCTGCTTTGGCCTCAGCTGTCCTGTCTAATCTTAGCATTATGTCAGTAATGCCCTTATTTCTGCTTTAAACCATTTTTGTAAAAGCATCCATTCAGGAACTGAGAAATAACTTCCATATGCCTTACTATACAATCATTATTTTTTGATCAACAACCAATCCTAATGAGTTTACTATGGACTATCTGGTTTTTATATTCTTCAGTTGATGGTGAAGCAGACTGTTGACTGGTAAAATAGTGTTCATAGAACCAGAATAGCTCCCCAGATAAAGATCTCTGGGTTTCTCATCTAGGACAATGTGATACCAGCATTACTAGCTTTCACTTAAAAAATGTTTGCCAACAGCATGTTGGCCACTCACGTGTGCGTTTCCCCCTTCACAGCTGTCCTTGCAGCATAATTCTGTCATGATTCCCTTTGATCAGCCAGCAGTAGAACACACCTATCTTAAAAAAAATATACTGAGGGAATAACATCCCCCCAACCTTCTACACTAGATCTCTCTAGATGTCTCTAGAGGACACCATATGGAGGAGGGTGAAAAAGAGTCACATGAAACAGAAATAAACGTGGGAGGTGAATATGGAGAGGAGGAAGAGAAGGAAAAAATTCAATGGAGCATGAAAGAGATATTTACTTAATCTGATTCAATTTCTCATTTATTTTTTGAAAACTATGATTTACCATAAGAAAAGATTGAGATGGCTGAAATTGTCAGGAGGCAAACAGCACTATAAGAGGGACTATCCATGTGGCAGACATATTGCAAGCAACACTGAGACAGTTAATTTGATGGAATACGGAAATCAGATTCTGCTAAATTCTTCCACAGCTATTTATCCCTTCTGGCACAATGCATGCATTGTTAACTGTATAATGGCACATATTTACAGTATGTAGACATGGATGTTGAGAACAACATTGCAGACTTGTCCATCTCACAGTGTAATCTCCTTTACATACATACAGGCCACATGCACAAACATCACACGGCAGTGGTGATAATGACAGCTTGTATTAAATTAGAGGGCAATATATTGCTCTTCCCCTTGTTTCCCACGCAGCACATGCCTGAGAGTGCTTAATTACCCATTCCCAATTACCACTTGAGGACTGAGGAGAGATCAAGACAGAGAAAAGCCATAGGAAACTGAGAGAGAGAGCAGAGCATGATAGTGAAAGTGATTATTTGAATTACAGTAGGTAATTGAATAACCCTCCACAGGGAAAGGCTGATAAGCCAACAAGCTGAATCAAGACATGATAGATGAGTGTGCAGCTCACATACATGACGATAGCCAGTCCCTGAAGGATTTTATTCAGTTCTTCCATGACTGTGATAAACATAATGGCCTGGTTGTTTATTACAAGAAACTTTGTGGGTTTTCTGTTTATTTTTTTTTAATGAGAAGTGAAGACTGATGTATTAGTAAAGCCTTCTTATTTCCTGTATTTGTGGCGAGATAACAATGTAGCTGATCAGACCTATAGATAAAATAACCAAAACAGAGAAATACTAAGTGTTTTGACAAAGATATGGAAACGTATTTTATAACTGACTTTGTGAAGCTGCCTTTAGTGTGTAGAAACTCCAGCTCTCAGCCTGTCAATGGATTGATCTATGAGAGTTAAAGAACAGGAGATAAGATGTGAGCCACCTGCTAATAGACTGGAGGTTGGAGGCAGTGCTATCAGGGGCAGAGAGGGGGCCAGGAATGAATGAACAGTGGGAGCTCAGAGAGAGACTGCAGGTGGAGGACAGGGAGCATGAATGAATAAATGAATGGAGGGACAGATCATATACTCCCTCAAAAACTAACCTGCTGCAGGTGTATCTGTAGTACACCTGGGTCGCTCAGGCAGCCTATTCTGTTTTTCCCCCCACAGGGTTTTTGAGAAGCCTATTGCAATACTCATGCTGTATGAGGTTAAAGAGGAATGTTAAAGACTTCTTCATCACAATGTTCACAATTTCTAAAAGCAGCAAATTTCTATTTTCTTCTCCCTCAGACAAACAGAATGAGGTGGAGATCCCATCGCCGACATCCAAGACACGAGAGAAGAAGAAGCAGCAGAAGCAGCAGCTGATGACACAGATCAGTGGGGTCAAGAAGGTTTCCCATGGGCCCTCACTCTCCAGCAGCAGTATCTCGCGCTTCGGTGTTAAGACCGATAAGGAGGAGCTGCTGTCAAAAGAACTGGAGGATCTGAACAAGTGGGGCCTGAATATATTCACCGTTTCAGAGTATTCTAACAACCGACCTCTTACTTGCATCATGTATGCCATCTTTCAGGTAAGGAGTGTACTTTTATCAATATTATACTACACAACCAGGAAAAGAAAACTTACATGACTGTTACCTTAAATTTTTTCTGTTTGATTGTGAACCACACTCATAACTATGCTATGTTGCTTTTGCAGGAGCGAGACCTGTTAAAGACATTTAAGATCCCAGCAGATACGTTCGTGGCCTACATGATGACATTGGAAGATCACTACCATTCAGATGTGGCCTATCATAACAGTCTACATGCTGCTGACGTAGCCCAGTCCACACACATCCTCCTCTCAACTCCAGCCCTAGATGTAAGTCATAATATTAAGTACTTTAGTCTCAGTTGCACATTTTTTCCTAACTCAGACCAGGGTCTAATTACATTATCCAATTGGCATACATTTTAAACTCTGGATGTAGAATCCTCCGACATACAGAAATAAGGGAAAACTAAATTAGGGGATATCACCCTATGCAAAGTTGGAGCAGTTGGTGAGATACAGACAGGTCAGAATGCCCCATCCTTTTGATCATGATTTAAACTTTCATTTATCACTGGCAGACATTATATTTCACTTCAAAGTTGATATTCACAGAATGGCAAAAAACGTGCTTGTGATTTCACTGACCAGCCAAGTAGGTTAAAAAAAATTTTTTTTCAAGGATTTCATGTAGGATTTTTATCTCTCCTTTTTTTTGTTATTTGCCATGGATTAACTGGTCTGATCTGAGCCTATTTTTCATCTCAAAAAGAGTTTAAACTTATTTCCATCCTGCTTTCTTCTCTGCTGCTTCTTTTCAGGCGGTCTTCACAGATCTTGAGATCTTAGCAGCCATCTTTGCTGCAGCTATTCATGATGTTGACCATCCTGGAGTATCAAACCAATTCCTAATCAATACCAGTAAGTGAAAACTATATATTACTAAACACATTTTTCAAATCTTTCTTTAACCCAAAAACTAGTGCTTGCACAACCACAGAGAAGTCACAACAAGAATATTTTACATATTATTTTCACACCTGTGCAGACTCTGAGTTGGCTTTGATGTACAATGATGAATCTGTGCTGGAGAACCATCACTTGGCTGTGGGATTCAAGCTACTACAGGAAGACAACTGTGATATCTTCCAGAACCTCACCAAGAAACAAAGGCAGTCCCTACGCAAGATGGTCATCGATATGGTAAGATATTGTCCTCTTCTATCATCATCTAAATTTTAAACATAACTGAAATAACTATCCTGGTGCTAAGGAGGTATTTTTTATCCTCCTTTATCCAGGTTTTGGCCACTGACATGTCTAAACACATGAGTCTACTGGCTGATCTGAAGACTATGGTGGAGACTAAGAAGGTGACAAGCTCTGGTGTGCTGCTTTTGGACAATTACACCGACAGGATACAGGTAGGATTTGAAAAACAACTTCCTACCTGATAAAGAGTAATAGCCACACAAATAATATTATGTAACTGTGTGTTTGTTAGTGAGCATACTGTAAGCCTTCCATTTCTCTTATAACAGTGCTAATCAATAGCCTGGTTGGTGGAGGATACTTATCCTATGATCATCAGCCGACCGTGTTGCTTTTACTTATAGACGCTCCCCCACTTTAACCCCTAATAGTCTTTATTACTCTGTTGTAGGGCTGGGCGATTTTGCCTAAAAAAAAAATCTTCGATTTTTTAAAGAAAAATTCGAGTTTCGATTTGATTTTCGATTTTTTTTTTTTTTCCCAGTGCACTTAAAAAATGGCTGCAGACATCAGATATAGTGTCAAAAGTGCAACTTTATTGCTATGATTGTCCTCAAGACAGAACACTTTCAGCATGTGATTAAAGCCTCGCTTTTCAACAGAATAAATTGGCAGCATGTCTGTGGCAATATAAAACGTGATCGCCTGAGTAATCGCTTTCGATCGCGCTCCGTTCTTGTCATAAGGTACACAGTTTGTAAAGCTCTCGGGAAGTGTTGTCTGCTTTTTAGCAGGTGTGCTAGAGGAGCCGCTTTCGCTACGGAGCCGGCTGCACACACATGTTTATTCCTCAGGTGCTGGAAAAGATTTGTTGTACTGCTGCTTCCAGTAGCAACAGCCTTGAAACATATTTTGCAGCAAGGCTTCGTCTGTGTTTCGTCTGCTGCATCAAAACCAAACCAGTTCCAAATTACGGAATTACTTGTGCCTTTCTTTGGAAGTAGTTCTCTGCTACACGCTGCCATGTTGTTTTGACTGTGCAGGCGGCGCGGCGGCTGGCTTATATCGCGCTACGGCAACCAACAAGGACGAAACGCGGAAAAGTAGGAAAAAACTATTGTGTCAAAAAACTCGAGTTTGCAAAATAAAAATCGTTTTAAACTACAAAATCGATAAATAGATTAAATCGATTTTTTGCCCAGCCCTACTCTGTTGTGTAGTTGTGTGTAACCTTTATAAAGCAGGTTATCTCTGTGTAATATTAAAATTTTTGTGATCATCAGAATCATTGAAGTGTGACAAATATGCAAAAAAAAAAAAAAGAAAATTCAGGAAAATACTTTTTCACAGCACAGCACCCCCCTCACTTAACTACAATTCTATATAATTTATAGGTGCTGCGTAACATGGTGCACTGTGCTGACCTAAGTAACCCCACCAAGTCCCTGGAGCTGTATCGTCAGTGGACTGATCGGATAATGGAGGAGTTCTTCCATCAGGGAGACCGAGAGAGGGAAAGGGGGATGGAGATCAGCCCCATGTGTGATAAACACACAGCCTCGGTGGAGAAGAGCCAGGTAGGTAACAAGGATAAAGAAACTGAAATATGTACAAAGATGGTTGTGCAACTAAATGTATGTGGTTTGAAATGCACTCCTAATTCCTTTTTTCTTTTTCAGGTGGGTTTCATCGACTACATTGTGCATCCTCTGTGGGAGACTTGGGCTGATCTGGTCCACCCAGATGCTCAGGACATCCTGGACACACTGGAAGACAACAGGAACTGGTACCAGAGCATGATTCCCCAGAGTCCCTCCCCACCCTTCTATGACCAGAGCACACATGGACACAGCGGAGGCACTGGGGGGCAGGGAGGTGGGGAGAAATTTCAGTTTGAGCTGACTTTGGAGGAAGAGGACCTGGATGGAATAGAGAAAGATGGTGAAGGGGAGGAGGAAGAGGAGGTGGAAGAAGAGGAAGAATTAGAAGAGGAGGAGGATAGTCTAGGAGATTCTCGATCTCCTCCCCTGGACTATTTGGATGACCAAGAGCATGAGGGGTGCAGCATGATGGAACCTACAACAGCAATAGAGATTGTGACACATGAGGCGTCACCCACAGACACATAGGGCTTCCATCATCACACTCACATGGTGATTTGAAAGTTTTTGGAAAAAGAGGGGAAAACCTCTTGCAGCTGTGCTTTTTAATAAGCCCAAAGAAGCAAGGGCTTAGTTTTGGCCCGCACAGGGGCGTCTTGCACTTGGGTGTTTGAAGCCAGATGGACAGATAGTTTCAGTGGAACGGCTTCAGAGTTCTCAGGAAATAATTACTGCGAACATTTTAGTCTTGATGGACAGGCAAGACTGAGGGTGGAACTTGAAGGATTTTGGCCAGTTTGGGAAATTATTTTTCTTTTCTGGACTGGCATTAAATGGACATTGACACTACTGAGAGAAGTTTTGTACCTTAAGACTTTTTTACAGATATGATCTAGAAGTAGCATAGAGTAAGATCTATTGATGGAGACAAGTTTGTATAGCAAGAGAAAGTGTTTACTTTTTTCCTGTACCATTTGTCCAAGGACTTTTGTGTGCCTTTTTTACTATTGTCTTTATAATAGTTTTTTTTATTTATTTAACACTCTAGTATGTCTGTGAAATGTTTGTTTTTCTTATCCAAAAGAGCAAAATCTTTTTTGTATGTTGAAAATGAGAACAGTCTTCCATGTATTGGGCAATAGAGAAATCCAAACAAATGTCGACAAACAGTTCTTACAAACTGACCTGAATAGGGAAATATGAATACCCACATTGTATGCACATTTTGTCACCTTAGTTTCAATCTGAGCACAAAGTTTTCTTTACATGTGGAATTCAAACCCTTGTTTTCATTCGTGGTTCATGTTACAGTTAGTTTGTTGCTTTCAATATTAGATGCCAGTAAGTGAATGTCACAGTCACACTGGAATACACACATTTTCATAATACATCTACTACATACATCTTTTCTTTTCCTTTAAATGGTCTGCAGACCACTGGGGCTTCCTACCTGTTCACACCAAAACTTGACTTTTAATGCAAAATACTCAGTGAGGATATGAAATCATTTACTTAATAATTTGCAACTATATGGTCAGGGATTCAAAAATTTTGAAAATGTACAATCATTCGGACATATGATTTGATTGTGTTTTCCTTTTTCTCAGTTGTCATGTTTGTGAAATTGAGGTTAGCCCAGTTCAAACCCTCATAACCTACAATCTACCTAACGCCAGATAAAATAAGCAGAAATACAAGCAGGACTAAAGAGCAAATAGCTGATAAGAAACTACTTAGATCTGATCAAAATCAGACAGGACAAAATGCACAACACTGTTGAACTTATTTTTAGCCCACAGGTATGCTGCAGTCTTAATAATCCTGTTTGTTGGAACAGGTCCTGACACCAGACCCCTCTGATGTAATCCCCCCACCTTCAGTCTTGTGCAATCAGGCCAGACCAGATGATTAGAGGTGCTCTTACAGCTGCCTTTCTGTAAGGTGCTTGCAGACCCTCATCAGCACCATCCACATGGTTTACAAACCTCTGGGCTCCATGGACACGACCCCAAAACAATCAGGCCAGCTATTTCTTCCCTACGATAAAAATCCCTCAAGTGATGCTTCTGCTCATTGACGTCAATTGAATTTTTCCTCTCCCCCTCCACTGTATGAGGTTTCCAGGACAGCTGGGTTGTTAGGATTTAGCACAGATTGAATTGCTGCATTCAGCATGGCAGAATGTACCTTTTTGAAAAAAAGTAGAATAATTAGGTGCTGGAGTTTTAAAGCAAACCAAACACCTCTTTTTGTTTCTTCACTAATGTGTTGGGGAAGATGGTTTGAAAATGGTTTGCAGACCTCACATTTCTACTCCTGTGGCTTTTTATGGATGTTCTAGTTGCATCTATAATCACGTCTCATTATCACATTGGTTTACCGATATACTCAAAAGGTACGTCATCTTATTTTACTCCAGCATGTTTAAGTGGCAATCATTTGTGAGAAGTTTGTATGTATGGACGATTTTATATACCTGTGTGTTGGATGTGTTGATTTTGTTATTAGGCCTTACCCCATCACTCCACATCTTTGTCTCTACAGTTTGTTGCTAAGAGCTCAAGTTGGTCCTTTTTGCTGTTTATAACAGTGTGTATTTATTCTATACTTTAAGCTTGTAAATAAGAAATACTGGTTCAGTGTAAAATCTATTTTAATTTATATGCACTTGCATTACCTGGAAGTGGTGGTGTCTAATGTGTAGAAGACTCTGGATTAGAGTCTTTTTATATATGTATTATATAGATTGTTTTGATATATATATAAATATATATATATATAAATATATCTAAGTATATATTCGCACAATGTTTTTAGTGCCCAGCAGAGCAGCAGCTAAAGAGATGTTGTCAAAGGAGAACCTTGTAATTCCAAATCAGCCCTCTTTTGCAATTCAAATGGTCTTTTAATGTAATGTCACATACAAGAAATGAAAATGTTATATTAAGCTTATTATGCATGAACATTAAACTAAAAATGTTCTCACCTTGGCATCACTTTGAAATCTTAATATTTTTTGTATTCCTTAAAATGTAAATTTGTCTTTTTAATTTAAGCTTAGTTACTTTTCTTAATATTAGCCAGACATTTACAGAGGACTTTTAATGTTCTCATTTACTTAATTAAATTGCTAAAAACATCTTTAGTAAAATCCACTTTTTGAAGGTACAAGGTTTTCTTCTGACAGCAACGATTTGGTAACCCAGAGGCAACATAGAGGACATGTTAAACTGCACAGGCTTGGATATAGGATACAAGCTAGCTAAGGAACAGTGAAGCTCAATGCTTGGTATCAAAGTACAAAAAATGGCTTATTTTCTCTCAGCAGCTTCTCACAACCTAGGCTTCTCCATCCAGCATTTGAATGCAGATAGCTGATATCAGGCCAGATATAGGTTTGACTGAGAAACACACAGCAATTGTCTCCTTTTACACTTAACGCACTTCATGTAAAAGTAGATAACACAGGGACAGTATTGGTAGCATGCTACAATACGCCCAGCACTGATGTGAACTGTTCTGAATAATCAAAACATGATCTTATGTAACTGATTGTGCTAATGTGTGAACTCTTTCTGACCAAACTTGTTAGCAGTTTTGAAATTCAAATTTGTATTAACATTGTTTATCTATGTTCAAGCTTTTTTGGTCCTAGTTGTGTCCAAATGGTTAGCCAGATTTAGCACTATCTGCATGAAAGACGGGATTTTTTTTGTGTGTCAAGAATATGTTCAAGTCCGCCAGTTGTTGCAGGTGGTTTAATAAATGTTTCACACAATGTATGGTATTATATTGTATATTGTGTTCAAAAATAAATCTGAATACTTTTTCTATGAAGTGATTAAAAGCAAAGCATGAATATATACCCACTGGCTCTGCTGTTTTTCCCCATTCACAGCATGGTTTTCTCAACTCTGGGTCACAGTCACGCTTCTGGTGGCTTTCCTTAAATTTATAATGTTTAATTAGGCTGTGTCCCAGTACAAACCTATATTAACCAAGCACCTGTGCTGAAACAAAGTCCCTCTAGTATGTAAAACAATCCTTCTAAACAGAGTTGTGTGACCAAGCTGTGATCCAATCTACAGACCAAACAACACTACCATCGCAAAGACATGCCAATATCTCACTCCATAGATAATATACTGCAACAGAGATTAACTCCATCTAGGTTTTACATCAGTTACATCAAACATAGATACGATGTACACCATAAATGCACAAATGTAGGCCTGCAGCTGTTAACTATTTTCAGTATCAATTAACCTTTCCACAATATTTTATATTATTCATTTAAACAAATGTCAGTTATGAGTTCCTAGAACCCAATATGGCATGTTCTTATTGCTTGTTTACCCAGGAAAATTATCAAGAGCCAAATACAACATTTCACTTTTAATAAGATAAACAGAGAAAAGCAGTAACCTATGAAATAATTTTCTAGGGATCGACATCAGCTGATTAATTAATGTTTGAGATTTCTGTCTAATAGCTTTCTAGGTAGGAGAGTCATATCTAATTCTTATTTGACAAATACAGGAATACAGGTGGTCCTTTTGTCAAATTTAAGTTACCACAGTCAACCACAATCTAAATAAATACAATAAATACTAAACCCATTAAAGGTTAGCAGACCCTGGCCTGAATTGTGAGGAAAACAAACAACCTCAAACCCCAGGACAGTACTGGAAATGATAGAATAATGTGTATTAGGATGTCTGTACTATGTTACTCTTGACTGTCTTTGATGTCACTGCGTTTGCTGCATCATCACAGAGGTTCAGCTCTAATGTGCTGAGACAGGAACACTGTGTGACACAGACTCAGCACCACAGCCCACACACAATCTGACAGGCCTGTCCTGGTGTGACATAAGTCCTTCACACACAATAAAACACATAAACAGTGCTCATTTTTGCATGTGTTAAAATGTATATATGTACACGCACACACAAGTAGGCTTCTTCAAAACATCAAACAGATGATCATGTCATCTCTTCATTGATAATGTCAATGACAATACGTCAAACAGTATTCATTCTATCATAATTATCAAGTGAAAACTGTAATTTTGTTACAGGGTTGTCAGCTGATGGCAAGATTTGTGTTGTTTAAAAAAACAAAACAAAACAAAAAATAAGCATGATACAGACAAAGTAGACTGTTTTTCTTCTCCCACGGACAACACAAAGAGCTATTAGCTGAGCTGAGGGAATAATGCTTTTAATCATGTCTGATTAGCTAGCATAACTAGATTTGATTTGACTTTGACATAAATGTACAAAAAAGTTTGAGAAGAACATATTTTCTAAAAATTAATCAAAATATTTTGATTAATTCACAAATTTAACAAATAACACCATAAATAGTTTAAATACTAAACATGTTTACAATATTTGTCACCACCCGTCAATACCTGGTACTAGCTATAACTGAAAGTTCCGCTTCATAGAATTATGCAATATCTGTGGATAAATGAACTCTTGATTGCTTTCTAATCTCAATTCCAAACATCATCATGATACCTGTTCTGTTGCAGTCTTTTAGTGACTCCCCCCTAACATTAACTGGAAACAATGTTTTATTGCTACATTATTAAGCTGGTTTATTTAACATGTGGGACTTTGTACACAGCCAGGGTAAGAAGTCAGAAATGCTTGATGCAATAATTCCAGGAATTTTCTATTAGCTCATAATTTCCCACACAAGACTGGGAAGTTTATGGGGCTTCAAATACACTGGGAAACATCCCATGAAACACAACCTTGTGTAATTAGCAACTGCCTTTGTCACTTCCGGTCTGGCGCTTGTGGTGATGTCATTTACAGTTTCACTGATTTGATGGGATTAGTTTTGGGCTGTGTTTACTTTTGTATTATGGGTTTGTACTGTGGCTTAGAACACCAAGAAAAATTTACTATTTGCTGTGTACATATTTGGTTATAAGAGACACAATATTGTATTGTATTGTTTAATTTGCAGATTTTACCACGCGTATTGTTTAAATGCAAGAGACAATGAAAGACCAAACCCCGTAGGAGAACAGTACAATGGGACTGCAAGACTGTAATCTTTTTAGATGTATGCTTTGCGTGGAATTTCGAGGAGCGTGGGGCGATGTGCGCCACACTCGCTTCGACCCCTTTCATAACTGCTTGCAGTTCTAGTCTTTGTTGTAATTTAAAACAATCCAGTCTCCTAAAAATGTTTTTATACAACTAAACTGCATTTGAAAATACATTTACATTTACAAATACAGGAAACATAATAGTAAATGGATTACGTTTTCTATAAACATAATGATCAGATGTTCATAATCAATGTAAATTACAAGTAAATACTGTACGTTGATACTTACATGTAAACAGGCAACATATTTTGTCTGCCAAAACAATTCTATGCAAATCCTCCAAAAATATCCAATCTTGCAGTTCAACTTCCAGGTTTTTTTTATGTTTGGGCTCAGGCACTCAAAGCTCTGGGTCAGGGAAATACTGTGGGTTGTCATGACACACAAACCCACTAAAGGTGGGTTTAAACAAAAACAGTTTTCTCTAACCTTTTCTTGCCTAAACCTAACCTGTCATGGGACTGTGGGCTCGAACTAGGGTCTGAGGTTTGTCAATACTGCATTGCTCACAAGGAAAATCTTTTGCAATGGGCTCAGAAATACATGAACACTAATTTTACAGTTTTATTCAGTGATGAATGCCGTGCTACACTGGATGGTCCAGATGAGTTCTGGATGGTTAGTGGATGGCCACCATGTCCCAACAAGGCTACGCCGTCAGCAAGGAGGTGGCAGTGTGATGTTTTGGGCTGGAATAATGGGGAATGAGATGGTAGGCCCCTTTAGGGTGCCTGAAGGTGTCAAAATGACCTCTGCAAGATATGTGGAGTTTCTAACTGACCATTTCCAGCCATAATATAGAAAGAATATCTGTGCCTTCTGCAGTAAAAGCATTTTCATGCAAGACAATACACCATCTCATGCTGCCAAAAGTACAATTGAATCTTTGCCTGCTATGGGTATAAAGGGAGAAAGGGATTGTGGTGTGGTCACAATCATCCCCTGACGTTAACCCTATTGAGAACCTGTGGAGCATCTTAAAAGGGAGATCTATAACAACAGCTCTGGGAGGAAGTTCTGTCATCCTCAAATGAGACACAGGCAGAAGCTATCAATGGACTTGCAAGGTCAATGGATGAGAAAGTCGTTAAGGTGATATCAATAAGGGCTCTTATGTTAATATGTAACACATTAAAGATGTTTTTTGATTAAAATGTGATTGTTTATTTTTAGAAACATTATCTATGTCAAGCAAATAAAATCCAGATTATTATGTAATTTAAGACAATTATTGATGAAATCAAAAAAATGTAACATTCACTGAATGGCATCGATTATTTAGGAAAAATTAACAAAAATTGCATAATTATTTGGAACACAGTGTATGTTAATAAATGTAGTACGTTCATTCATAAAATACGTTGCATCACAACATGATGATTACAGTTGCCAGAAAATGTAATTGTTGTTGCTGTTTAGTTGTATAGTAATGTAATTTTCAGGTCACAGAGTTGTTTCAAAGTAACTTCTAAAACAAGATCAAAATGTCTGGGTCATTTACAGTGGACTATTTATAGACTGTTGACATCGGAGAAAGAATTCAAACCTGATCTAAAAAACTTCATGACACAGGTCTTGTGTAATTTTCATTCTAGCCCTTCAAATCAAATTTTATAATGATCCACAATAAGAGCCCTAATGTTGTCTGCCCGTGTATCAACTCCAGCTTTGTTTTAAAAGATATTCCTAATTATAACACTAGTGTCTGTCATCTTATTCTCTCTTTGTGTTCTCATTTGCTATGTTCATCTTGTAGCCCTTTATCCTTGATTTTTCAGATATTTCCTCTCATTCCAATCTCATCTTACCTCCCCCATCTACTCTCCTATTTTCCACTGTGGAAATCTTTTCCCATCTTGCCTCTGACATAACCTGGTAAAAGGAAGAGATCTGATTTGATGAAAGTACTTGCGTACATGTGACGAAAGAATGATTGACGAGCATATGGGACAGAAAGCTTCCCCTGTCACACTGTTACAAAGTCAGAGGTCCACAGGGATGGCCAAGTTATCTAATAAAACTAAAAACAGAGCAAAGCTTTTTCCACCAGTTGAGGTAATTGACACTGCTTAACTTCTCCCGTGTGGCATAGTAAAATTAAAAGAAGGAGGGATGTTTTCAGATCAGATAAAGAAATGATTACTTTGGGAGATAATAGGGAATTAACCTGTGTCGCAGATGCCTCTCATGCTAAAATAAACTGATAGTTTTGAAGAGAGGACCTCTTTCCAAACACTTGACTTACAGATTCCAGTTTTATTTTGACAGACTTTACGCTCTGGACTTCTGAGGACCAGCTAAAATGTCCTCAGAGGACCAAAATGTCCTCTCAACAATGGTACTAAAACAAAATTTGTGTACACAAAAAAATAAAGAAATGCGCACGCGTGCACTCGCGTCACACACAGGAATACATCAAACAGCAGCTGATGTAACTCCTTTGAGGTGAATAGACAAAGGCCTCATTGAGGTGTCAAGTAATTAAATTTAAGGTCCCATTGCTCACACATTGTTATTTCACAATGGTGCAGGGAAAAATGTGGTCTTCTTAGAGTCTTTATTCTGTTAACCTACAAAGGCTATGATCGGTTTTACATTAGCAGCGTAAAAGAAATGTACTTGAACAAAAGAAGCCTTTTTTATCATCTAAAAGACAAATCAAGGGATTTTGCATGTCAGCTGTTAAGTTCTGCAACTTTAGGCGAAAATCTGTGAAATCAGATTTAAACCTGTCAGGATACAGGTTTAATCCTGAGGTCTGACAAAACATAAAAAATATGAAATGCTTTCTTGTAAACTTGGACAAAAAGCAGAAGAGTTGAGGATTTAGAAACCTAAGAAGGTATGACCACACTATCACCACAAGGTCAATCCATCAAATTTTGTTAAGTGAGACAGAGAAAAGAAATAAATAAAGAATACAAGACTCAAACAGCAAAAGTATTGTCTAAGAGAGGTTGCCCAGAAGACAAGTAGTAGTCTTTCTGTGGCAGCAATGGCTAGAATTGCTGCTGCAGGACGCGGTTTTGGAATCTTTTTGTAAATAGTAGAAAGAAGCTCCAGGTTCTGGTTTACATCCAAAAACTGTGCACTCCGGCATATTTACTGTAAACTGATAAAAGTTTAGCAAAGGCTCAATCCTGTCGCTCAAAAGTTCGTTCTGGCTGACATCAGTGGTTTGAGGTATCAGGTTTCAGCAGGCAGCACCAAGCTCTGTATTTGCATATTGAACTGTGATTGGCTTTGGATTAGCAACATAGGAAGTTTTCTGTTCTCTGTCTACTTTTGAACACCAGCCCCTTCAGCAGAAAAATGTGAAAACTTTACTTGGCAGATTCTTTTATCCAAAGCGACTTACTCAGCTAGCGCTGAGTGTCTTGCTCAAGGACACACCTAGTATGGGAGATGGGCTACGCATCAGCTGGGATTTGATCCTGCAACTTTCTGCATCTCAGTCTGATGCTTACCCCATTGAGCTACCAGGCTCCACCAGAAAACACTTTCACAACTAGACCTAGACAACTATGCCATGAGTCCTGATGCACCATCATACCATCACTGATGACTTTGGAACCTGAAAACAGTCTGGATGGTATTTTTTGTCACTAACAGGTGGAATGTGATGTTTGAGTTTCCTGCAAACTAGCTGAAACTACAGAACACATTTCCACCATTTCTGGGAACCAAAACTAATATCTCAATATTTTTAAGCTCAATGGAGATACAATATATATCTCCATATTTTTTGATCTCATAACAAAAAGACAGCTATGGGACAAATTTTCATTCTCCAAATGTCATAGTTATTTTATTAAAGCATGACAAACTATTGGCAGTTTAGACAAATTTGGCACATATGAAATAGTTTTGTAAAAAAACAAAACAAAATGCTGCATTGCTGATTAATAGGTGGCCTGGTAGCTCAATGGGATAAGCATCAGACTGGGATGCAGAAGGTGGACACTCAGCGCTAGCTCCCCAAGCGCCACCTGTTGCTGCTCACTGCGCCCCCCAAGGGGGGATGGGTTAAATGCAGCCAAATTTCATGGTAACATAAATGTGATCAATGACAGTAAAGCTGATTGTCCTTAATCAATTAAGAGTTGCTAAAAAAAAAAGAAAGTGCATTTATGTACCGTATAAGGCTGTGGTAGCAACCATGTCTTTAGTGATATGATAGGCTACTGCTTTGGTAATGTCGTTCCACTTCTCACTTTTTCACGACTGTAAGAGTTTTGTAGCGTGGTGTTTTTTGGGGGCAAGGGGTTGAGGCGGCATCACGGCTGCGGTGGCAGCACGTTGTTTAATATACTGTTTGTACTGCATTTCATGGTGCTGTTTGAAGATTAAAAGTGCTTGAAGCTTTTGTTGTTTCTGACCACATATTTAACATGACACTACCCACAGACAAGACACTGAACTCCAAACCCTAGGTGCCTTAAATGTAGCTGCCTGTCCACAAAAAATTCCCCACAGGTATTAATAAAGTATGTAAGTAATAAAAAATAATAGTAGTAACAATAATAAGTTTGCTTGAAAATATGGGTTGGGAATCATTAAGGACAGTGTTTATTAAATATTTAATAACATTCCAGTCTTATTTTGCCTCGGTCAGAACTTTTTTATTTAGTGAGTGTCATTTCTCTCCAACTCTAAATTTGCTTATGATATACAGGTAAGTTAATCTGTGAGAACATTTATCACCCAAGTAAAATTCCAAGCAAATTCACAAATCACAGATTTTCATTTATTTGAAAAAGCACCGACTTTTCTGGAAATGGGGTTTGTAATTTTCTGCATTAATAATAATACTAAAGTAATGAAATGCACTGATGAAAACTTGAAAATTCATACTACAATTTCATATACTACAAAAAACAAAAAAAAGACAAAAAAAACAGCTGATATTCTAGTTTGTTTTCGCTGTTGCTACTCTGGCTTGCATGGAAGAGACAACATGTTGCCTATCTTGGGTCCCCTGAGGCTGCATTAACCTTCTAAGTGAAGCAGTAAATCAGTCTCACAATGGAGACACAGGGCTATTTCAACCCCTTAGAGGCAATCAGAGGAGCGATGATGGAGTGACTGAGGATGCAGAGAAAGACCACTGGCAGTCTGTTTAAAGAACCTCTGCGAGGTCTCATTGTTCTTCCTAAAGTAATGACAAAACAGGTGGATACAGTATTTGGCAGCATTTTGGGAATATAAGCCTCTTCTACAGTGCACATATTTAAGGTCGATTTACTGCACCAACACAGAGCATCGCTGTACTGTATAAAGGGCACCACGTCAGCATGGGGGTGGGGTGTCTGTGTGGACATTTAAGTGATTTCTTGATTCAACAGGTCTGGCAGTAATGGCATGGCAGTTGTGTTTACGTGACCAGACATAACGCTATGCTGAAGAGTTGGGTGTATTATTATGCAGACTGCAGTGTTACTCCAACCCTTACTTTAATCCCTAACTTTATTTATGGTTCAACAATTTCACCTCCAGCTTCTGATCACCCACACATTGCTGTTGGAAATTGAATATCTGACCAAAATCCTTTACGCTCATTTTGTACTTGATGCACATCAACTGTGTTTGAGTCAAAACATGTCTTAAATGTGGGAAAACTAGCAAAAGCACCTCACGGTTCATCCTCCAGATATGTTTTGAAAGCAATGTATGGCTGTCACATTATACAGCAGGTCACTAAAACATGTGCAAAATCAACACCAGAGCATCTTTAGGGCGGATTCTTTAGTCTTGGTGTAAATAGATAACTTGAGGGTAACCTTCTCACCAATATGTTAGGGTCTTTGTATAAAAAGGGTTATACTCTCCTTTTCATTAATCTGACGGCACCTGTATGTGTCAGCTTCATGTCTGAATGAGCACCTTGGTGGCCCTTCCACAAAATTTGCAAGGGCAATCTTACTAGGTTGCACCTATTAACATTTACAAATCACTTTCAACATGACAAAAGAGAGAAAAAAAATCTAACTAAATCAAAATCTAATTGTTTCCGTTTCCTTTATCTCTGGTTCTTCCACAACCGTGTTACTGAGTCCCGTACTTATCTGACTTTAAACTTTATAGATCTTTTGTTGCTGTCACGCACACTTCCCATCACAGAGGTCTGCAGCACATGGAAACAATTCTCTGGCTCCTGTGAGAGCTTGTGTGATGACACGTGAGTGAGTGTCTTTCATTGTTCTCGTGTAATGTCATTGTTCCTTCCAGTAATCTGCAGTTCACAGCATTTATAGTTAATGGCAGGTACGCAAAGGTCAGCTACAGGGTTTAAACTTAGGTAACCCATGGCTAGTGTAGGTAACCCAACTATCTCACTCTCTCACACACACACTCACACACACAAGATTTTAATGGTTGCCAAAAAGTATTACATCACATTAAAAAGGTTGCCTACAGCATTACCCTGAAGCCACAAGTGTGCCCATCTTTGTGGTTGTACGGTGTGTACAGCATATAAGAAACTCAAATTAGATGAAGGAAACTAAAAAAAGAAAAAAAAAACAAAAAAAGGACAAATAGATAAGAAGCAACAGCTTCTGGCACAGCAGATGAACATGCAACACATGGCAAAAACAATGATTATGGAAAATTAAATCATTAAAAAATAACAATGCTGAATTGCGGGGCAACCCTTCAGGTGGACAGGGACATGTAATAAAGAGAGAATGTTTTCGCTCGCTTGAAATCGCTTGCTACAGACAATGTTTTTGAAAGAAACTGCAATTAGGCACAGAACTGAGGGTAAACTCAAAGTCAGCTGGACTGACCAAACGTATCAAGCAAATCTTAGCTCCAAAGCATTGAGTGTTGTTTAGGAAGAACATCCCTTTCATACTTGATTTTTAATAATATTCCTGACATTTCAGACACATGCCTAATAACTGGAAACAACCTGAAATGCATGCAGGTCTGCACCGACTCTTGTTCCAACTTTCTTGTCCATGTGTTTTGCTTCCCACAAATACCACACAACTTAAAGCAGGGTTCTTGCACCATTTTAAAAGTAAAATTTAATTCTTTTTAAGACCTTTTTAAGACCTCAACAAATATAATT
>JAUBNQ010000020.1:19024840-19035455 GCA_032353495.1 Ctenopoma kingsleyae
TTCTGCATTCTGGCAAAGAGCAGTCTACCATGACTGTATATAAATTAAAAATCAGTATTCTTTTTGAGAACATAATATCGCGATACTCGAGTGTATCGATATTTTCTGACACTCCTACTGAAGTTTTAGTCAAGAATTCAGTCTTATCCTTCCACTGAAATTACACTGAAAATGGAGATAAAATCATCTGGAAGAATGGTGACTAACTGTCAGGGATTACCCATTTACTTTCTCCTATGACATGCAAAACCACACTTCCACATATTTTGCCCATAGTATAAGAGCTATGTAAGTTATCATCTTTCTATCCCCCCTCTGACTCAGGAAATGTGGTGAATCTGTGGGTTCTCAGCCCACAGTGAGTTAAGATGCTTGTAAACAGCGTGGCCTTGAGTGTGTCCCATGGTCGTTTTATTGTCAGAGGCAGGTTCATTGTGCTTGAAATTTTTAGATACAGCTCCTGAGTTACAGAAGATCTTAAAAATTTACTCTCCTATTTTAAGATGCCTCATGAATTATGGGTCCAGTATTAAGTGCGTCATTGAGAGGCCTATCCGGGCTCCTACCAGCACAGCACATCACAGCAAACGCACACACTCACTCACACACATAACCTATATTAGCAACATTCTCGTGGGTGTCCAGCCAAACTCGAGTGAGCCAGTAAGGAAGCGTAGGCAAGTTCTTTCTTTTTCCCAACTCTTATTCAGCAGTGGGCTAAAGAGGCTTTCCTGTGTGAGTTATCTGAAACCACCTTGTGCAATTTTCTGTTCCCACTTCAGCTTTAGGCAGAGGAGTCATGTCACTGTCATCTTTACAGGATTCATTTACCAGTTAAACATACCCGAACCTGTCAAATGAAATTAATATTAAGTTCAGCATCTAGTCAAACGATTTTCTGTTTTAATTGTACAAAGGCTGCAGAGAACTTGTGCCTGTGCTATTTCTACCGTCTTTAAAATACTCCTTTCCAAGTCCCTGCAGTGAGTTTATGTGGCTCCATTCTGTCATCTCAGACTGGCTGTCCTAGCAAGACCAGTACTCTGGGGAGTGGCCTAATTTAAAATATGCTGCTGTTTATAGATATAAGCTGATTGTATAGCAAGTTTGGACTGTTTATTTAGACTTGGGCCCTGTGTGGAAATGGTAATTGGTGTGAGTAAGAGGGACATATTGGACTGGTGTTGACATCCTGGAGACCATTAGAGAGACCACAGACCAGACGGGCGCATTATCAGTGGGATGAGTTCATCTTTTCCGTCTCCTGTTCTGAGGCTGGAGTGAAGGACGGGGGTTTCAGAAGGGGGCTTATAATAGAGGTTGCCTCGAGTGAATCTTGGGTTAGTAGAGTAGTCCATACTGACTTTTTACTGTGTTACCTACACCACTTACTAACTAGCTAAATGATTACCTAAATGAATGAATACTCACGTCTGGCACCTAAAATAAAACGGGCAGCACAATTTGTCCCAGAAAACAGTTTCATACAGTTCATTCCAAGTTAACTCTCATCTTTCACTGTGAGAACCTAAAGCTATGTATCAAAATAATACCCCCGGTAGCATCAGACTAAACAAGCCACATCCACCTATGTGCTGGTGGTCAGCATCATCAAGTAATTAGGAAGTGCGGAGAGAAAATCATGCTGCTTGAAGCGGTGTGTGTGTATGTGTGTGTGGGGTAGGGCAGCAAGTGTGGTAATGACGGAGAGCAGCGCCTGGCTAGTATGAACAGACGGCAAGCATCATGAGTGGCTGGATGGCACGTAGGCACTCGACATGGCACCCTGTCACCTCCATGCCTTATCGCCCTGCATGCCTTCCTTGCTGCTGAGTGGAATGTTGTTTTGGTTTGACTGCACTCACTGCTACCTAATCGGTGGGTGGGTGTTTGTGTACATTTAATGACTGCAGCCTAATCATCATCCTTCATCAGGGCACTTTTGGAGAGATGGAGCAGGGTGGAGGTTTGCAGGGATGTTGCTTCAACAGCGTGCTGGAAATGGCACGAGGCCTGACTTGGGGCATGAGTCGTGACAGTTGCAACATGAACTGAGGGAAGTCCATGTATGGAGATACCATACGAGGCATTCTGTCTGTAAAAAATCCAGTTTCTGTGTTTATATACCTACTTCAGTACTTCTGGTACATGAAACATGGTAAGGTTGTCATGTTGTTATATGCTCTTACATAATGAAACAATATGACATTGATTTAAAAAAAGTCCTCTGGGAATCAATGATAATATATTTGGATATGACTTGGCTCTGAAATCCATTTACAGTAGAGCATAATTTTGAGTCATCATAAATTCAGTATAGTATTTTGTTCAGAAGGGTATGTGTGCTTTATTACAAAACATAAAATAGGAGCATTAATGCATGTATTAGAGCTAGCTGGTGTATTAGTGTTAGCTAGTAAACCAGAAAAAAATCCCCCATCTCTCTTCCTGTCTCCTGGCTTAGTTTCACATCAATGCCTGGTCATGTGCCACTGGGCTTTCCCTGCTCCTCAGCTCTGCTCCTGTAGCAGTGAATTAAGGTCATCATCCTTTTTTCCTTTAATTAATTTAAAGGGTAACTGCAGCTTTGCACTGACAGGCTTGTCTGCCTGAAGAGCTATTAGCTGATGACTCAAATAAGCATCAAATAACTAGTATTTAAATTATTGTAATGATTACTTAGTCTTAAAACTGTTGATACATGTTCCTGCACTCCATTTTAATGTGTCTACCTCATTTTGTCTCACCATCAGACAAAACATTGGAAGGATAAGTTACCATTTACCATGATATGAAACAGAGAAGCTTAACATTTGTATGCATGAATCAGGTATCATAATTTGCGGTGATGATTTTATTGTCTAATCAATTGACTGACTAAATAACTAGGACTAATTGTTGCTGGCGCATTGTTACCGGTACATTTTTGCTTTACAGGTTAAATTAGAGTGGAACTAGATAGAGTAATAACTAATTAGAGTAGAATACCATTTAGAAGTGATCAGCAATTCAGTGACCTGAAGTGGCATCACCATATCACATCATCCTCTCCCAGTGGTTCCTCACCTGCCAGATGGTAACTGCAGTTTGCTGCCTTATTAACTGTATCCGTACAGTAAAAGAGTGATGACCCATTTGAATTTATCTTGTGGTTTTCCTGGTGGTGACACGTACAGTTTGCAGAGAGACACCACTGAAAAATAGCCAGATTAGAACAACACTGCACCCCACAGGCGAAATGCCTGAGCAGAGGTGGAGAGAAAGTAGGTCAGAGAGAGGGGATTGGAGGGTGTTATGTTGTCATGGGGGAAGAGATGGAAAGCAACAGGATGTTTTTTTTTATTCATTTAAGATAAACAAACTACTTAACACAAGTTTCTGCCATCTGGATACCCACAATCTTCTGCAGCGTGTGTGCAGGTTTGTTTTTGTGTATGCATTGCACAAAAACATTGCATATGCTGATGCCTGTGATTGAGAACTTTTATGTTTTACTATCTGTGTACTATCCTTGAGCAAATGAAACCAAGATCACCTGTAGGGGTGGAACAGAGATGGAGGAGTTGCGGAGGTTCAGGCAGGCAAAGAGCACTGTATTTAAGCAAACAGCAGATGGCGCCAACTGCATGTGCCATTTTTGGGGTTTTGTCAAGCAGTAAATCAACTAAATTTTAATCTAGTTCTCCTGTAACTGTCAGTGCCATATGTAGCGTAATTACCAGTATTTAACAGGATTATAGTTGGTTATCATAGTCAAAATCAGCTAACTAACCCAAATACTGAGATGTTTTTTCACACATCTTCCTACAAAGTGCAACTGAATCAGGTGCCTCTAAGTTTTTTGACAGCAAACTTCAGAGGAGAGACAAAGACAGAGGTACGCCGATTAATTAGTAGTCTTTAAAAGGCTGTTTTGCTGTGGTTTTATGCCTATATGACTATAGTTGTGTCTTTGTCCCCCTCCAGAAAGACCAAGTTCTTGAATCTTAAAATGCATTCAGTTTTTAATATAGCATAAAAAAGTTGGTCATAGATGCAAAATCCATACAAAACTTTAAAAAACCATATCACTAGTATGTCTCCATCATTTGTACTTGATTAGGGAAAATTACTGCGTGTGTGTCCGTTTGTCGTACTGCAGTAAAGGACATGTTGACCTTCACTGCCCGACTGGTCGGGGCTCTACTGTTGCTACTATGTCGCATTACATTTCTCCACAGATTGTGTGTATGTGTTGCCATGTGCATGCCATTGCCGGTGCACTTGCAGTTGTTAATGTACTGGTTTGTGCATCAGTGTCCTCCGAGCAGCTTAGTCAGACAGAATCCTTTGTCACTATTCATCCTCATCTCCCTGTTTTACAGCAGATAATTTTTGTCTTCCGTTCGTTCATCTACACTGTCATCCCTCAGTCTGTTTGTGGTGAAAAGAAGGGGTCCATGGAGAAAGCTGTAAATGGCTGAGGAGCTGTGTACCCGTTGGTTTCGCATTGTTGCAGGGACAGCAGGTAAAACATTGTTTTATGATACTACCAGAGAGCACCTCATCAACAGTGAGGTTATGGATTGTCAGTGAAATAATCAATATAGGTCAGTTTTCTTTTCTTTGCATGTAGTGTATGTCCTTTGTTATCTGATCGCAGTGTGGTTGTGGCTGCATGTAATGTATTGTATATAGTCATTCACCTTCCCATATCTGTACATTACTATCATGCACTTTGTGTTCACTATGCAGTGTGTCCTCTTAAACTGTGCATCAGGAGGCACTAGAGAGAAAGGCAGACAGAAATAGTATGGGAGGAAGGACCTGATTTAAACACTGAAAAGCTAAAGAGAAGAAAGCTAACTGATCCCAAATCAGCACGAGTATGCCAGTGAGACTGTACAGTATGTTTAATCCACTGACCTTTTTACAGAGGTCACCTATTGATATATGTTACAGTGACCTTATGAGCATAAATTTGTTAATTTTCACTGAGTGACAAGAGAAAGTTGTTTCTCTTTGATTGTAGTTTAATATTAAACAAAATCAGAATTTTTGCATATATTCATATAATTAGGTTAAGATAAAATATACTTGCTGACAGTAACCCACTGAGATAAAATTAATACTTTTATTTAAGTGACATCATGACCTAAACTAACAGCCAAAAGAGTCAGTTTTTGCAATTTGAACAACGTTGACATCGATGTGAGTGCAACAGCGTGGATTTGATTGTCTGTTCTTCATTGTAAATAACATAAGTATGTGTCTTAATTCAGCTGCTCCTCTAGCTCCAAAACCGAGCTTACAGGGCTTTAGGCTTTATTTAGCAAATCCCTCTCTGTTCCTCTTGCATTACTCTACACTCCTCCACTCGCTGGCACGGCTGCATTAGTCAGCAGCAAAATTATTACCTCTGAATTTGTACAAGTAAATGGCCAAATATCAGTCTTGTTGTCAATGACATGCCCAGTAGAGCATATTGATAGCATTACCGTACAGTGTAGGAGCAAAGACATATGTATAAGTAATATTTTTATCTTCTCAGTAGTGAGGCCTCAACACAGACACATTAGTAAATATCTCTCATGATTGTCAGTGAACACTAGGTGGCAGTACAGGAGAAGGTGCTTGTTTACTTGCAGCAAATGGTGAGCAGGAGTGAGACAAGGGAAGTAATGTAGAAGAAAATGGGAAAGAGAAAGTGGAGAGAGAAAAGGAATACAATGGGTAATGTGAACACAACAGAAGAGGAGAAAATGAAACAGAAAATTTAAAAGAAGGGAGAGGTGGAAGTCACTAAACATAGTGTGTTACAGCTAGGCAAGTGATGGAAGACCTAGGGGGAAGGGGGTTTAAGTTGGGGGCAGGGTTGGAGGGTGGGGACCCTCTTTTTTTAGGAGCATATGCTGGGTGTTAAGACAGAGGAACAGCACAAGGGATGACAGGGGGGTGAAAGGAGGGAGGAGGCGAGTGACAGACTGAGCCACATGGAGGCAGCTTGCCAAAAATAACTGGGTGAAAACAAGAAAAACGAGAAACTGCAAAAGAAAAGGGAAGAAGTGATAAATGTGTGACAGAGAGAGAAAGGGAGGGAGTCACCATCACATGGCCTTAAGCATGACTTGAGAGGATGCAATGGGCATGAGAGGCACACAGCTGACTCTCGTTAAAGCATTACTATAGACTGAGGGAAAAATGGATGCCTATTAGCCCATCTTGAGAAAATGAGTTACCACTGACTGTTGGTTGTTCTGTAAACACACAGTATATACAGTCTACTGAGTTTGGAACTTGCTAGTTTTCTGAAGAATCAAAAACTGAATGATCTCGGGTTTAAATCATGCATCATGTAGATAAAACATTGTCAGTGTTCATTGACCAGTACTCAAAACTCCTTATGTTTAAACTGACACGAGGAGACACCTGACACCTTTTATTTAAGAATGTTTACTCTTAACTCTGCACAGCTGTGTCCCCAGGCATTTTTGTTATACAGTTGATACTTACCTTACCCCAACATTCCCCCAAAAATGTGGCAATAATCTATCCTGGTTTTGTCTTAAACAGACTTCAGGACAGTAAACCAATAGGTGACATCCTTCCAAATTTGACCCGCTTCGTAAACAAGGGCTATAAGCCTCTCTCAGACACAACATGTTTCATGTTTCAATGTTTTGTCAATGTTATTTTAATATTTAAAATATAAATTTGTATAACTAAACTGAAATATCTACATTAAGTCTTTGTTGTTACAGACCTCATGGCTTAATATTATGAGCTTATACAACTAATTCAAATTAAAAGTACTAGCACAAATTTCAGTCTCTCATTTGTTGTAGGTTTGCCTAATTGTCAGTCTCCGCTACACATAAACAACCACCCCCTCTCTCGCACTCTTCCTATGTCTTTCTATCTCCATCCTCTCATAGAAAATTAACATACACACAGAAGTGCACCTCTCTCTCTGGGGGCTGGTCTGTCACCAGCCCCTTCCTGCTTGTTGGTTTCAGCTCTACCCTGCGTTGCCATGACGTCACACTGATCAATTCTCATGCCAGTCCAGTGGGAAAGCACAGAGACCTAAAAAAAAAAAAAGACAGCAGAGTGGAACAAGCTGGAAGAGAGAGGTGAAGGTGGGAGGGAGCAGGCAGAGAAGGAGAGATAGAGAGGACCAATTGAAACCACACTGATATTCCAAGGAGGGCGGGACACAGAGGCAGGCGCGCACACAAGCAGCTACCACAGGAATAGTCACTGCAGAGAGATTGCAGGGCAAATATTTTGTGCAGTGGTGTGTGGAAATAGTGTCTGTGTGTGTCCTCAACATGGGCTGTCATTTGCCTTACACCTGAATGGTATTTTCTCCATGAGGAAATAATAACACTGGGCAGGCTCAGCACACTGCATTGACATAAGGTAGGGTTAATGGGAGGGGTACATGTGCTAGCATGTATTTACTATATTTGTGTCCTCTGGATTTACTTTGTACATGTCTGTTGTCTTTTTCAGCACCTCTATTTGTGTGTGTGTGTGTGTGTGTGTGTGTGTGTGTGTGTGTACAGTGTATGACCACAGTTATTTGTCAAACGACAGAGGCTACTAATGTTGTCTTCTCTTGGGCCACAGTGTCAGGAGATTCAAGCTGTATGCCATGTGACTACACAAAGAGCTGCAGGGATTGGCTGGGGTCATCTGTGATCTCAGCAATCCACCTCCGCCCCTCCTTAACACTCCCTCTCCTCTTCCCAAACACACACACACACATACACACCCAACCCTCCCTCTCAGCCTTTCTCTCTGCCTCCCTCCCTTTCTCTGCCCTGTCTCTTTTATATATTTTTTTTCTCCAGTTAGCTCCCCCAACCGCCCCCCCTCCCCCCCTCAGCATCCTCGGCTGAATGTGTAGGATAGAGTCGCTGCAACAGCAGCAGTAGGAGTAGCAGCATCCATGGCTTAAGCCCCAGCTCTGATCGGCAGTTAGCTCGGCCAGGCTTCTACCCCTCCTCTCTCCTCTCTCTCTTTCTATCTCTTTGCATCTCTCCCTCTTGGGGTAGTTGACAGGCGACGTCTGTGGGTGTCGGAGGCTCACAGTTAGCCAGGGCGTTAGCCACACACACGGCTGGTCTGCTCTCCATCAATTCTGCTGTATCTCTCTGGTAACCAGGGGATTCTTCTCTTCCCCCCTTCACTACATCTCCTGCTTTCATTTCAGGCTCCGTGGAGATAGAGGAATGCAAATCTGCAACCATGATGGAAGGTAAGACATATATAAATTATATATATAATTTTATATAATTTATATATAATTTTATGCTGTCCTCTTTTCTGTTGTAATTCAGGGTAATCCTCCTTTATGTCCTTGTCCTACAGTGCTTCATCCACTGCCAGGCGTGTGTGTGTGTTTGAGAGGTTCAGATGTCATACACTGCCTTGCTATTTTCAGTACATACATTCTGGTGACTTGCATGTTATTCTTAGGAAAAGGGCACAGCCTCTGAATGTCTATCCACAGAGGCACAATAGACAGGCTAATTGAACTGTGTGTACCTTTTGTGAGTGTGTGTGCATACGTCTGAGTATCCCCCAACCCCCTCATTTTCCTCTTCCCATCGTAAAGGATTATTTGGATTTATTGTGCAGGAGAGCTTATGTGCCCAGCTGGCTCACTTGTATAAATTCTTTATATGGTGTAGTCTGAAAACACATGCATATTAACACCCAGACATGAACTCAGTGCTGTACGACTTTGGTGTGTATTCACACTTATTCTGCACTCGTGTGTGGATCGCATGTTTGTACAGTGGGGTGCATGCATAGATTTGTCATCACCCATGGTTGGACTGGTCCATCTCTGCTGAGGTACATGTAGTGAGAAGAAAGAAACTGATGATTGTTTTAGTTTCATGTCCCTTTAAGTGATGACATCATCAAGGGGAAGGCCAGCGATGGAGGGATGAATCCCTACAGCTTTGAGGCTGGCATGTAAAAGCCTCTGTCCATCCATCTGTTTCATACAATATCTCTTATTTCTTGCCTTTCATATTGGTCAGGCAGCCAATATTTAACTACCCATGATTTTATATGAGTGCAAGAGCAACCTGAAGATGCTGACTTTTTTGGATCATCTTTTGATTATGAAAGCTTTCATAGTTACTATATAGACATTGGACAGGCATAAATGATTATCCTTTTGGTTTCTTAAAATAGCCCACATGCAGTATGTTCTCTTAACATTACTTTTTCTTTTTTTTTTTTGCCTCATGACTATTTTGTTCATTCAAGCCTGTTTATTCTGGGACATTTAGCAAATGAACTCAATGCTACGGTGTCTGCTGTGAAGAATCTCATTAGCTGGTTGTCTGCTTATGTTTGTGTGTTCCTCTGTGTCTGTCTATCAGTGTGAAGACACAAATGATGTTATTTCTGCCTGTTCACGTGTTGTGGTTTCTCGGTGCTTTCACAACAGAAAATAAGTAGTGCTCTTTAACAGTGAAAATTCAGAATGGATAAGTGATTTGAAGTGACAGCTTTAAGATAGATTACATTGTAATTTTTCAGTTTGAATTTTCACCCATGTCTAATCTATTTCTTTTCCTCACCACAAAGCCTACCATTTTATAGTCTGAGAAAAATGAAAAATGCAGAAGGGCTAAAATGGTAATGCAGTGTCCGGTAAAACTAAAGTAAAAAAATCACAAGAATTTAAAAAGTAGTCTTGTTAATGAATGGCTCATGCCATGCATCTAAAAATGAAGGTTTTAGGTCATGTAACTATAATGGAAAAATAAGTAAATTTGCAACTGCAGAATGTATTAAAAAGATAATCTGACCAAAGATATGTTGATCTTAACAACTATTTAAAAGTCTCATGATAAGTTTTATTTGTAGGACAACATCACACATTACACAAACTACAAACGTGACTCAGAAATGTATAGTTATAAATAATGACCACAACACATAAGGTTACACCCTCTTTGTCCTCAGCAAATTTAAATCAGTGGTTTGGTCTAATGTCAATGTTTAAAAAGCTCATGCTGACTGATGATAAATATTGAATCTCTCAGGGTGACACAATAGCCTGTAGTTAATGATCAATCTAAAGTAGTTGATTCTGTGTTTTCCATTTCTGTTTTGTGGCTTATGAAAAGTATGTGTCCTCAAGGTAAAACATAGCTTTTGCTCGGTGTTGACCAGTAAGGTTTTCTCTTGTAGGTGAAATATATATATGAAATATTGAATGTAATTTTCTATAAAAAAATAAGAAAAGTAGAATTGCACAAAAATAGTACAGTAACATAACTTATCGATCCTGTAGTTTTGTTGTTTTTTTTTTTTGCCCCAAATGATTCTTCAGAGCAAATGATGAGCTAATGTGTGTCTTCCTCCTCCCCTACAAGTGTGCTGTCATGTCATCGATTGCACTTGTCACGGGCCGAGTTGTTGGGTAACAGCTGCAATGAAAAAACAGAAACAGACAGTCTGCAAACAGCTTCTCTTCCATTAGCATGGCTAGCACAAGCTTAGCATGAGCTGTGTGGGGGCAGGATTACAGTCAGGTGTTAAAATTAGATGCTAATCCTTGTTAACATTACTTTTTAAAGCCTCAGCATGGTTGTCCCTGGTAACA
>JAUBNQ010000020.1:19035555-19046451 GCA_032353495.1 Ctenopoma kingsleyae
AGTCAGGTGTTAAAATTAGATGCTAATCCTTGTTAACATTACTTTTTAAAGCCTCAGCATGGTTGTCCCTGGTAACACAGGGTAGAAGTCATATGGTGATCAGTTAATTTTAGCTCAAAAGACAGAAGCGTACATTTCTAAGTTTATGTTATCAAAGATGCCAAGCCTTACTATGCATTTCTCTCCATCAGTATGAGGCAAAGTGTCGCCAGTAAAACAAAAAGTCAAGTGCTGTAAAAAAAAGTATGTGCCTCCTTCCTGATTTTAATATTACACAAATTTAACCAGAGTAAATACAAAATGCAATTTTTTAAATGATGATTTTATTTATTAATGGAACAAAACCTGGCTGGCCCTGTCATTCCCTTTGTTTAGAATAAACCTCTAATAGGCAGATTACCATGACATTTTCTCATGCTCCCTACAGCATTTTGGACACTTCCTCTTGTTCCGCCCTCAGACCAAAATGTAAACTTTGTAAACAGAATATTTCACAGTCTTATTCGTAGATAGCTACAACATTTTCTGAGCACGTTTACGTTCCCAGTGGGACAACCCTTTTAATTTTAACAACCTCATGGCATTTCCTGTAGCACTAACATCAGGAGAAAGTTAGCATGTTAGTTTCAGCACTGATACGGCTCTAAGAATAGCTAAATTAGCATCTTGTTGTCAGCTGCAGTATGTTGCCAGAATGATGTTGCCTCCATCCACCAATTTTGTGGGTTGTAATGAACGCTTCAGACTCTCGCAGCCACTAGCAATGCTTAAGACCTGTTCATTCTAATCTTATTAATCCTGGTTGCTAGCAGTAGGAATCAGATTGTCACAGAGGGGCCCTGTGCTTAGAGCTGGCTGAAACTTGGATAAACCCATGACTGGAATGCTGCAGTGCAGAGGGCAGAAAAGACATTAGACCATATGGTGGGGTGGGCTCCACTTGATTGCTTTAATGGTCCGTTATATAAATTGTAACTTAATAATTACTTGCTTCTGTTATTATTGCTGTGCTAGGAAGTTCTCAAATAGTAAATTATAGGAGTATAATTTGGTTTACCATAATGCAATTAAAAACAAATTAGGTTTTGAATTCTGTGTTTCTGTTTCATCTCAAGGCACAGAAACAGGCAGTATCTTATCCACTGACTCAGCTTGTCAATAGCATCTCAGCATGAAATACCAGCTCTTTCAACTGATTTGCAATTGAGGCATCATGAGATTGCAGCCGAGATCCCTGTGAAATACCAATGTGACTTGGACTGCAGCTTACCTCTAACCCATCACTAACATCATAATAGGCTTGCTTATTTTTTTTAAAAAGTGCTAAGTGTTAAAAGATGTAACCTCTTATTTATGTTATTGCACTATCATACTGACTGTATGAAGCATGCATTATATGTAATCAGATGTGGACTTGCTTGTGTGTTTGGATCACTGTCTTGCTTCATAACCCAAGTGTGCTTGAGCTTGAGGTCACGAACTGATGGCAGGACATTCTCCTTCAGGATTTTTTGATATAGCACAGTGCAGATTTTCTGGTATAGTGAATTCATTGTTTCATTATTATGGCAAGTCGTCCAAGTCCTAAAGCTGCAGACCATTACACTACCACCACCATGTTAGTTTTACGCCAGATTTAACTGGACTCACACCTTACAAAAGGTTAAACTTTTGCCTCATTAGTCCGCAGAATATTTGCCTAAAGTTCTTGGGGACAGTCGAGGTGTTTTTTGACAAGTGTGAGACGAGCCTTTGTGTTCATTTTGGTCAGCAGTGGCTTATTGTTGAATCATGAACACTGCCCTTAACTGAGGCAAGTGAGGCCTGCTGTTCTTCAGATATTGTTCTGGGTTCTTTTATGACTGCTTGGATGAGTTGTTGTTGTTGTGCTCTTGGAGTAATTTTGAACCGCTGGTCCAAGTTTTATCCATTTGTGCATAATGGCTCTCACGGTGGTTCGCTGTGACTTTGTAACCCTTTCAAGACTGGCACATGTCAATTCTCATCTGTTCTTAAATTTCTTTAGATCACAGCATGTGTTGCGTTTTGAGATCACCTTCTATTTACGAGGTTTCTTGATTCAACAGGTCTGCCTCTAATCAGGTCTGGGTGTGGCAAGTAAAATTGAACTTGGCTCGTATTTTTTCACATATTTTTTACTGTATGATTTCCCAGGTAACAACCAAGAGGCTGAGTAATGTCTATTTTGTTAGAGTCTCCAAAGTGCAAATGTTCATGTATTACTGAGTAAACATGTATATGGTCTGTTGGAATGGGCACAAGAAAACATCCATCCATCCATCCATTCATTATCAACCGCTTATCCGGGATCGGGTCGTGGGGGCAAAAAAACAAAAAAGATTATTGCCAGTAGTGCCCAGAGCCTGTACCATTGTTGTAGAAACAATGCTAACAGCGTATGTTTCCTCTTGAAGTCTTTTGTGCAAGAATTGCTACACTGTTTCGCAGACCCAAAGCAGTAATTTAATGTTTTGCCATTGGCCCAGACTCATAACTCATGTGGGCTGATGTATCAGAGGCAGCTTTCAATAGCCCAGGAAAAATTTCATGATGTAGGAAACAGAGCAGCATAGTCTGTGAATTTGAAAGGTAGAGGTGCAGATTTTCACCTCCCTGCAATCCATCACGACTTATTCTCCATCCTGAGTCATAGTTTGAGAAAAGAGGCAGAAATCAACCTGAAAAGATACCAGTCATCTTAGCTCTTTAGGAAACTGCTGCACTAGAGCACAGTAGGAGAGTCATGTTAGTGATTTAACAACATGTTATTGTAGTATATGTGGGTGTGCAAACTGTATGCAATAACTGTGTACATTGACATGTTGACTCAAACCACGACCATCATATCAATGTAGATACAGTGTTTTCTTCTTAACACTTAAAGTATTTAAATTGCAAGCTGTCCAAAGTGAAAGAAATAATTAAATGCCTGCATGTTTTTCAGCCATGGACTAATTGATGCGAGGCACTGTGTGGTAAATGAAATGTGAAGTGTATAAAGGATTGGGAGGTGATAATCAAGGCTACTTCTGACGTCTGCATGTGTTCTATATTCCTAATAATAGCATAAACGTGTCCACAGATGCTACAGTAATACGACATTGTATAAGGTTGTTGTATAAAATATGTATGTGTGTTTGATCATCAAAGGGCACATTTTCGATATGTGCGTCTCCCTCACAAAGTGTGGCAGACACAGGAAAGCTCATTGTTGAATGTGTCACAGTAGAATGGGTCCATTGTGGCTGTGCTTGACAATAAGCTTGACAGAGACCCAAATGAACTTTCCCACAACAAAGACACGCAGGGACAGAGACTCAAGAGAGAAGGAGGCAAAGGGAAAGTCAAAATAAATCGACTTGTTTTTGTTCACACTCTTCATTCATAGTCACAACAGCACAACATTCTTTGCAAATTCCATCTTGTTTTCTGTGCAGAAACATCAACTCTCTTTCTCTCAAACACACACACACACACAGGCCAGCTTATGTAATGATGCCCAAGATCCAGAGCGAGATAAACAGACATGTTTGTGTAATCCAGTGTCAGCTGGGGGGAGATGGGGTTCACACTGTAATCAGACTGTTTTCTTGACTGACTTATCCAATACAGCTGTAAAAATGTCTTTGTCAAAATGCCTTCAGATAAAAACAACAGGTTAGCATAGTTATAATTTGAAGGCACTACACATAATTTATCTGATAATTTTCCTTGACCAAATATTGTTGTTATACTTCAAAACTAATTTTCCATGCACTGGTTGCTTGTTGTTATTTCCCCATTTGTGCCACAAGGTTTTATTCATATTGAAATGTTACACATAACATATTTTAAAAACAAGCAGGAAGTAGTACAGAGTAGTGATAAGGACACACAGAGAGATTAGAGGAGCCTGCTGTCAAAACAGTAGGTGATTTGCTTTCAAAGGTGTGTTTTTTTTGTTGTTTGTTTTTTGTCATAAAAAGACAGACTAGTGTTACTCACACAAGAACCAACTAAATGTGGTTCGGTTGATAATTAACAATTTATGTCTTAATTGTGTAAAAAAAAAAATGTGAATGGCAATCTCTTATCTTTTACAGACTCATCTGTGTGTAGTTCAACACACACAAGGACCTCTTTGAGCCTAAGATTGTGAATTCTAAGGTTTTTGTGTGGCTTACTCTCAGTCCCTGGATAGATAAAATACTACTTTCATAGTAGTATCCACAGCAGTGCAGCTAGCGCAGCAATCCACAGTACCCAATTAGAGGAGAGACAGACAATGAAAGAGGCCTTGACAAAGAAGCTGGTGCAAGCTTCAAGATGGAGAGGGAGAGAAGGAGAGAGAGGAGCAGGTAAACAACAGTGATGGAGATAAAAAAATGAGAAGAAGTTAGAAAGTGGGATATTGTGAGAGTGGAACATGTAAAGAGCAGCAGTGCATGTCAGAGACCCAGAGGGAGAAGGAGAGGGGACCGCACGAAAAGCCTTTGTTCTGTTGAGTCACTTCCTTGTTTTTGCAGTCTGATCAGTTCATGTGGTGCAAATGGTGGTTTAGAAATTCAAGGAGGAGATTGTGTAGCCTTGGTGTCCTCGATTTGATTTTGTTTGGGTATAATTTTCTGTTACCTCTGTGCTTTTTGATTCCCATCCTGGTTCAGGTATACCCTCATTCCTCTCAGAACTCCTGGGTGTTCACAGAGGGGAAAAACGGTTAACTCATTGATGGTTGTTGATTGTGCTGTTTGGATAGAAACTTTTTCATGTCCATGTAAGTCGCTTTTTTAACCCATCCCAATTAGATCAGTGTTTCAACAATGGTGACAGTAACTCTAGTGGTATCTCTGTCTGCATTAAATCTCTGCTTTTTCCACCATCCTCTATCTAGGGCCTACTAACAAGTCTCCATCTGTGAACCTGTCTCTTTCTGGAAAGATGTCTCACTTCTTTCCTCCCTGAAGTGTCTCTTTTTCCCTTTCTGCTGCTGATGCTGATGTGCAACACAGCTCTCTTTCTTTCTTGCATCATCTTTCATGTTATTGAAGGAGTGAATAGACATGGTGGCAGGAAGGCCCACAGGGAAGTTGGATTTATTTTGCCGTATAATATTAATGTGCTTCTCTACATAATGTATTCAGCTCCCAAGCTGACTGTTAGTGCTTGGCTCAGTCTCCTTCATCTATAATTAATTAATAAATCAACATGAAATCAAATCTCATTGCAGTTAAATTGTTGTAAAATAAAAAATTGTCTTTTTCTTGGTTTGTGAGATAAATATTATGACCATTAGATGAGCACTGATGCACTCCTTAGATGTGTTGTTGGAGCACCCCACTTACCTCTAGCTTGCATCATCTACATGAATTAGTGATTTTCTTACTGTCCCAGAATACCTTTCAACAAGCCCAAGGAAACGGCATGACCTATTCTTCAGGGTAACATGTGGAGGAATACTGTAAGGAGGGGACTAGATGCTGATGCCATACAAAAAGCAAAATACCCGTCTGCTAGAGAAATAGATTAATTTCCCCAATAGCCCCAGTTTCTCAAACCACAACATGTCTTGTCTGTATATCATTTCAGCAGTGTAAGAAAATATTACCTCTTCACTGACTCTACAAATAATTTTCTTTTTCATTCTAGAAACCTGCACTTTGTGGTTGATATTTTAGCTGAATTGTTTCAGCATGAGCTCACATTACTGTGCATCTGTAGGAGTAAGAAAAATATAGCAGTAGAGAGGACAAGATAGGCCACGAAATGCAAGGCAGGCAGCTGAGTCTCAGTTTTTCCTGATGTCTTTTTAGTCTTCAGTTTTCATGTCTCCTCCTTCCATTATAGAAATATTTCCTTTCCATACTAGGTTTTGTAGAAAAAGTGCCATTGTATTTGTCCATCTGTGTGTGACAAACCCCCCCTTGCAATATCTGGGGATGTGTCTGGGTCAAGCTTTTTGTATTTCTACTGTATGGCTACAAGCCAGACCAGTGCAAACAGATGTCAGGTTCAATCAGCACAGGATGCACTAGCAAAGTGACGCAGAAACACAGCTACAGGAAGAGATTAGCAGCGTGTAGAGTGATACTGGTTGGATTGAGAGATGTAGTGATGAGAGAGGGATTGAAATGTTGGACATCTGAAGAGAGAGAGAGAGAGATAGATGTAGGGATTGAGGGAGAGAGAAATGTGATTCATGGAAGAGGGATGAACTTTTGTGAAGCATTTTGAGGATGTTGTTAAAGTGATGAACACAGTCTGTTGGCATGAAAATTCTCATTGTGTGAATGTGAGCATCAGGCTTTGGGTCTCTGCTGTTTGTGTACTTTAGACTATAGACCTTGTTTACATCCAAGCTTGCATGAAAGAGCTGGAAAAAAAATACCCTTGTATAGTAAAATCAATCAGTATTTTAACATTATGTGTACATGCACCAAGCTGTGACAATCAGCAAAAGAGCAGGTGAGCAGGTTTGCAAACATGGCTCTCAGGTCAATTTAAAAATTCATGGTTGGTCATTTCTGGCTAGAGACATTAATGTTCAAATGGACAGTTTTTACAAAAATAGGGCAGTTTGTGTATGATATGATATAAAAGTACACACACCATACATGGAAACAGCCCAGCTACTGCCTCAGTGTGTTTCTTGCAGTCAAATAAATATGGCAGTTTAATTAGAATAGTCACCTTATTTATCGGTGTTTACTTCCGCACACAACACATTTAGGATTTGCATGAATGAATGTGCCCATAAGTGTGGCCATGTTTGTGTATGTGAGATCATAAAAGATGCTGAAGAGTTGGTCCCTCTGCTTGTCGTTGTCCCAGCAGCTATCAGATGGATGACTCATAGCAGATAGGATTTCATTAGCAGACATCAGCCCCTCCACAGAATAGAGGAGCCATTGATTTTCACCATATCAGCAGGGAGGGAGACAGAGTGGGAGAGAATGGGGAGGAAGGGAGACATGGGAGTTAGAGCTACAGAGAGAACTTCAGCTGAGAGAAAGTGCACATCAGTGAAACCAAACCACATGGCACAAAGCACCTGCCATCAAGTCCCACTGTAAAACACTGCTGAGGTGTACAGAAAGAAGCATTGACTGTACACTGTACAATATCTGTGTCTACTATGAAAGATGGCCACATAGGATTTTGGATATTATGTTTGTCTATGAGTCATTTTTATGCCAACATCATTCAGCAAATTGTTAAAATTTGCCAAGGGAGGATGTAGAGGGAGGCTTCTTTTCACTTTATCATTCATACAGCAAGATTTGACATACGGTCTCAGGTTTTCGTTTTGTTAATAGTTTTCACACAAACTCATAAGAGTTCCTCCACAATCACCCCCAAGATTGTTCCTTTAACCTGTAATGATTTCATGACTTTGGGTTCTTTTGTTTTTTGTCATACGAAAATCAGACATACTACTTGTTGACAAATTAATTCTATCTGTCTGTCTTTGTTAATACCAGCCATGATTCTGAATATCAGTAGGGAGCACAGCCTTTACTCACTACTGTGTTGTTGTTTTTTTTCATTCACTTCAGCTTTGACAAGCTGAACTGTCATTGGTAACAGGGCACATACAATCCTCTCTGGTGCTATTCAACTCTCCACAGTCACGCTGTGTCATGTCAGAGATGGAGGGGGTCATGTAGTGCGGCTTAATTTCAATGATGATCTCTTGTTTCTGTCCTTAATGTCATGCATTAATGTCACCTGCTGATTTTATTCCATTTTATCAGACTGCTGACTTGATTTTGTGCCATTGTAAAGGCAACCATGGCAGACTGATAGTCAGATAAAGGCAGAAAAGGGCACACCCAGCAGCGAGAAGAATTAGAGACAAGATTAAGACAATACATTTGAGACGAGAAAAGACAGATTGATATCGGAGTGCTTCTAACACTGAGTTAGATTCATATTTGGTCATGAAACATCCCTTCTAAGACAAATGGGCTAGGCTGATCCATAAGGCCAGACCACTGTTTGTCTAAATTAAAGGGGAGATTAGCAGAAAAGGAAGTTACTCCCCTGACTTGACCACAGTGTTAACCACTATCTGCAGTGCAGGGATAGGAATGCCTTTCTGTCTTATTTCTTAGGAAACAAGATTACTCTGTCTAACCAAACCTTTAAACGCCAGTAGAATTTGTTCTATTTGAGGGTTTTGGGTTGATTTGTATTAAACACAAATAGAAGATGTTAAACTATTCTATACTGATGTTAACTTATTCCCATAACCACATGGTTTTGTGGCTATGGAAATGAAAATTTTTGTCAGCACTGTTCAACTGCATTTGTATTCATGTTGGGTATTTCCTTAATATTTTAAACATTTTCATAGTTTTAGCTACTTTTCTTATGAACAAAAATGAGAATTGGAATCTTTCAGTATGTATTTACTAAAAAGGAAAAGGGTTTTCTATTTGTTCTCCTCTTCTGTGTACACTTCATTAGTCAGCCTAGCTCTTCATTTGTGTGTAATATGGATATGAACACACCAGACCGTCCTGTCCTAACTCAGTCTTGGAAGAGTTTTGCAAGATGTTTGCTATGTGTACTGACTGAAGTTTCTCATGTGCCCCAAAGCTATAACAGACCTCATAAGCATCTCTGAGCTGTGTTTCTCCAATAAAATATTTAGACTTTCTCTTGTTTCATCTTATGGACCCAAATTTAAACTCTTATAACATATCAGCAACAAAAAAGGGTATTTCATATTCTTTTTCTTCTGTGTCAGAGAGGAAGCTGAGATCAGGGTGTAATCCAGCACAGGCATGAGAATGTTTCAACCCTTTACATAGTGCAAGCATGTATTCATCTGGCCCTGTGTATTTAGTTATTTGTGTGCTCATGTACCCATGTGAGTATTTGAGAACTGCTGTTTGGTGTGCAGCCGCACTGTCCTCCATTTTGCGTTACTTTAGTCAAGCACTTGCAGCAGGATTCTCCTGTAATGGCCCATTTTGTTGTTTTAGAAGTACCAGTGTGTTACATAACATGCAGTCACTAAGAACAATGTCTTTTTTTGTCAGTACCTTTATACAGCTTGCGCAACATGTGTGCACAGTGTCATTGTAACATACTGACAAGTGTCCAAAAACATAAAAGATAATCTTAATCTTAAGGTCTATGCAGTATGTACACTGGCCGACACGGGCTGAACGTGTAGTCTCTGTCAACCTGCGAGTTATATAAGCTTTTCCATAACACCAGATTGCTGGGCATTAGAGTGACACTGAAATTGATGGTATGTTCCCTCAAAGTGCTTCCAGAATTTATGGGTCATCATGCTTTCACCACATCCTCTCCTTCTTTCTGCCACCCCCTTCTTCTTATGTTACTCTTGCTTTCACACCTCCTCCTTATAGCGATCCAAACTTCCACTTTCCTGTGATGTCAGCATTTCTTTGAGGACTTTGACTGTGAGAAAGAAATTCTGTTTTTAATAAACCCTGTCTTAATGAACCGAAGATAGTCATGACATTCCTTTGTCAACCAAATACTGACCAAACCTATAATCAGGGTGTGAACAGTGGAGGGGTGGAATCAGCCTTAACCAGCATGAACTGGGATTAGATTGCTGGAAGGGAATAGCACACATGTAATCCACAGGAATTTAGGCCAGGTTTTAGGATCCTATCTCAATAAGTGAAATCTTTTTTTTTTTTTTTTTATTTAACTTGAAGCGTACTAGGTTAATTCCTCCATACTGTAACCCATTGCCCACTTTCTGTCCTCATTTTTGTAATCCTTTTTTTTTCTACAAACAGAGTCATTTCCTGCTCTCCCCTTGGGCCAGGCCGCATCTGAGCTACTGATTCATATCAACGTTTTTTCAGCGAACAAGACCACACACAGCCTGGTGCACACAATTTGTGCAGCCCTGCTCACTGCTCATATGGAAACTTTTTTTTCTGGGCAGATTCATAATGTTATTAGCCATATACTGTATGCATCTCTGCCTGTGTCTCGTTCCCTCTGTCTTACTTATGTACACACATTTTCATGTCTTTCTCACTGGCAAATTGACTATATCACATAGCTGTCATGGGAATTGATAGATGTCTGATTGGCTGCTGGTAAAGCAGAAATAAAATCCCAGTGAAGAGGTGATGTAGGAGATTGAGTACGTGTTTCTCTCAGTTTTAGCCTCATTAATCTTTTTTTTTTTTTTAATTCTGCAGTTCTCTCCTCTTTTACTTCTCAAAGAACCATTTTTCTTAAGCATCTAAGGAGATATTATAAATCTGCAGAGTAATTGAAAATTTCCTCGTTTGGTTGTCAGAGGCAAAGCTATCCTGATTTATGGATGAAGAATCCCAGAACTATACATTTCTTATTATGCAACTTGATGGCATCTCCTTAATTAGATACTGGACCCACTCACTAACACAGGATTCCTGTTCATAAATCTGTTGTATTCAAGGCAACACTGACTTTGTTAGGATTTTTTTGATTAGACCGAAAGCCAACCGAAAACCAATGTGAATACATTTTTTTTTTTAAAAGACAGACTTGACCCAACAGGCACCGTAACACAGCCAGGCCCAACCTGATTTAACACTAATATAGTTTGACCTTATGCAAAGTGCGGCTGACCTGAATAGAGCCAAACACCAGCAGCACAGATGCATCTGCAAAAAACGTCTCCTTTTCTCTTTTCTCTGCACGTCACTTTCACCTCATTTTCTCCCCCAGTGATGCTAACAAACCACGTAGTTTTGCGTCCTGGACATATTGCCAACAGATGGGAAATTGTAAAAGGAGACCTCACCTGACCTGGTTAGACTGAGCAGAATTTGGACTTGACCTGACTCGGGTTTTGGGTTCTCAGAACCGTATGGATCCGTAAAGACACATCCCAGAGAAGCAGAAAAATTGTAT
>JAUBNQ010000020.1:19102713-19112838 GCA_032353495.1 Ctenopoma kingsleyae
CTAGAGAAACCAGACATACTCACAATAAATACTTTATTTTCACCATGAAAAATAGACGCAAAATAGACATTTTCTCTCAACTTTGTTTCAATATTTCTTTTAGATTTCATTAATGTCTTCTTCCGCTGGTTCCTCTGTATACATTCTTTTGTCTTTTATTTAACACCAGACAGCAGGTGCTTGTGTTAATGGTCAAACACTGAAAAAACAGATCACATTTCTCACATATTGTGACAACAAAGTCTCAAATACACTACAGCACAAAGTACAAAAAGACATTCTTTGGGTTGGTGGGTGAGTTAGTCCATGTAGATGTTGATGAGAGAGCTGCAGATATATTGTAAATTCTGTGCCCAAAAATCCCCAGCAGTTACACATCATTATCAACAGTTTTTTATTTAGTCACTCCAGTAGCTTTCAGTGGCATCACAGTTTTGCCTTCACAGTTAAATGTGCTTGGAGAAAACCAAAACTGCACAGATGAGACTGATGACGTTTGCTTAATATGTAGCCACGAGAATGAGAGACATGTTTTCCACATTATGGTGGGAGCAAATGTAGGCACACAATGCATTCCCCACATCTTTTCGATTGATGCATTTAATGTGCACTCACTTGTGACATATACAGTACTATATGTACAGGATGTTTTGAAGACTACCTGCCCTGTCACTTGTACAGCCTGTATCATTTCTCCACTAGCCTAAACCTCAAACTGAAAATGTGAATTCAGTTTTCTCAGCAAATCCTCCTGTATCTGAAACCTAATACATTGCAGTCTCGATGCATGCTCAATAATCCAGGTAAGGAAATCCTAGAAATTAGATTCTGTTCATCTGGACAAAGTTACATTGCACAATTGCAGATGAGAAGGGGAAATAAATGCCTGTAAATGAGGCTTGTGCCCTGCTTGCATGTACGTCATTTCCCCCCAGAACACAATAGCAGTATTGATTTATATCAATTTGCAATCACACACAAGTCGAGGTATTTTTACTTTTTTTTTTCCAGCGCCACACCTCATTATGTCAGAAGGAACATGCAATGTGCTTTGCTGAGTCATGACACAGTCGCCAATACAACTGCTTTAATGGAGTCTGTGTAATGGTCACAGATGGGATTCGCTGTCATGTTGTTGCCTCGCACATGGAACAGTTCTAAACTGAGGCAGGTACAGCGGGGAAAAGCCACCATTTGACACTGACAGCAGTTCGGAGGGCTTGTTTGAATCCTCAGGGCCCAACAAAGGGTGTGACTCAACAGAACAGTTCAAAACCAAATTTTTAAGCAGCTCAGTTTTTGTTTCCTCTTCTCTCCGCTCCTCTTCGCTCTCTTCATCCGCCGCTGGATAGTCCATATCTAGATAATATAAGTCCTTGTCCTCTTTAACATCCCCTTCATCTTGTTCTGATGTTTCCGAAAGCTCCTCCACAGAGTTATAGGAGCAGGAGCGCCGCGGGTCCTCCATCTCTCCACCCCTGCAGCTGTCAAGTTCCCACAGGCCACCCGGGAAAGATCCAGAAATGTCAGAGTTGTTGGCTGAGAAGTTCCCTTCGTCACTGGAGCTACTGCCACTACCATCCTTGTAGTGAAGAGGAACGGGCTGTGGCTGCTTTGGATGAGAGAGAACAGTGGCATATGTAACTGAAGACTGGGCAGAGCTGTCAGCAGTGACTGGGAGCTGGTCTGCTGGGCGGTCAACTGGCAGAAACTCATCTATCCTTGGGTGTGAACTGGTTAAAGCATCCAGATTAAGGGCTAAGGTAGGAGCTCCACCGTGGAGCACCTCCATCTCCATGAAGTGAGTTTGTTCAACCTTTGAATCAAACCCTGGAGCAAGGGGTGTGGCTGGATCAGGACTCGGAGATAATAGTGGAGTTTGAATCAAGGCTGTAGTCAGGGCTGAGAGGTCAGCTTTTTCCACTATGACAACTCTGGAGATACTTTCAGACGCCGGCAGCAGTGGCCAGGCTTGCAGGCTTTCCGCAGTTCGGAACAGGGGGTCAAAGCTGTCGACCTAAAGAGCGATGCAATCAACAACTAAACAGAATGTACTGACTGTATTTTCAAATTTCTATTTTTCAATTTGAATTTTCTAATTTCTTGAGTCTGAATCATTAATTAAAGAGCGAAGTTCTTTATTTTACCTTTTTGAAGTCAAGCCCTTTAGCCCAGGAACACTTGTTTGGGTTGGGAACATCCTTCCACACAAACTTTTTCATCCTGGAAACAAAATTCAGCAGATTTTTGTTTGCTTAGGCAATCTTTAGTTTATTTTTTTATTTTTATTTTCTATTTTTTGGTCCAGTTCCAGCTAGTTTGGATGTGCAGGGCTTCCTTTCTATTTGAATGTACTGTTCAAACACTCTTGTTTTCCCCTTTCTTTCGCTCTTGCCTCATTTCCTCTCCCACCAGCTAACATCAAATGCAATTACACCCTTGTGACCTGTTAAATGTCACACGTCTAATTTTTTATGGTCAGTGTCTCTACTCCCTAAATTAAATGGCAGCCCAGAGGTTACAATCATTTATCAAATCTTGCAGGTGGGGTCGGGAAAATACTATTTCTGTTTATACACTGCTGCTTGTAGAATTGCTACTAAAAACATTAAATGTAAAAAGCAGCAAAAGTTTCTTTTGCACAATACCCAAAACATCTGATCAACTTAACGCCTTGATTTGCTCTACATGATTTTATGCATGTGTCATGTTTCATGACCTTACTACTACAAAACACACTTTGAGTATTGAGGATTTCTTTAGTGACAGAAGCTCTTACTGGTTTTGGGAGAGGACCAATGTGACAAGCAGGACGATCGAAAGGAAGGAGATGATCATTAGCATCATGTAGGCTGCAGGGTCTCCTCTGGTGGCTGCAACAGGTAGAAAATACACATCACACCTACAATATTAATACAATGAGCATGTGTCATTCTTGCAAACATTTTAATGATGATTTGAGACTGAAACAGAAACCTGAATACTGGGCCTACCTATAGCATACATTGCCTCCCCTTCTCCATCAGCAAACACAGGGTGCAAGCGGAAACCAAATTCCTCAGAGCCAAAGAAATCACCTGACATGATGCATCAAAAGTTAGAACCAGGTTAGATTTAAGTTTTATAAAAACAGTTAAAGTGGGAAAAGGAGGACAGAAAGGGAAGAGAAGATGTTACCTCTAAGATAAACAGGACGATCAGTGTAGGGAAGTCTGACCCATGTTTCTCCATTCTGGCTGTTGTGAAAATCAGAGTTCTGCTGTTTCTGTGGCAGCCACTGGACCACCATGAACAGAGGCACAGAGCTGTTGTCCAGCAGGCTCCAGGACAGAGACACACAGGTGCTGTTGATAACCAGCACGTGAAAAGAACGCACACAACGACCTATGGACAAGAACCACACAGAGAGAAGTCAGTGCAATAGAACACTCCGGGGCCGGCTCTACGCTGGGGCAAGAGGGGGCAACGCCCCCTTAAACAAACGTCCTGCCCCCTTAAATCAAACTTTTAGAAGTTGAGACCTCTTCCTCGCTCTTTCCCTCCATGCTCTGTTTGTGCGCAGGCTCACACAGCTAAACATCCAATCACTGTTAGTATGCAAATGACCCGGTGTCAGGTTTCTCAGTAGGCGGGGCAGAGCAAAATGATCCGCGCTACAGCGGGGGGGACTAGTCCATTGTTCTTCTCAGAGTTTCAGTCTGGTAGAGAAGTGTTTCTTTCTCAATCCCACAACCGCCACCATGAGCCTGTCTGCTGCACAGAGCCGACTGGAGGAGGACCTGTGTCTGTCAGACCCCGACACAAACCCCCACCCCAGCTTTCAACTCTGAACTCAACAGTTTTCTCATTTCATATACTGATGTAATCATAGCGATTTTAGTAAAGTTAACCCTTTTTAGTTTTGTGAATATTAGCTATATTGACAGGTCATATTTTATTCTTACTTTATTTTGCAAATTTATTTGAGAATTAGGCCATTCAATTAAGATAAATTTTATGTTGTTGGTTGTAAAAATCTGCATGGATATTTTATTTTATTTATTCTATTTTTCAGTTTTCAAGACTTGGTGAATTGATTTTTTTTTTTTTATATAACTTGGCCTACCCTTTTTAGTTTTGTTAATATTGGCAATAGTGAGAAGTGTTATTATTGGGTTTGAATATATTTGATATAGGCCATCCAATTAAGGTATATGTCATGTTTTTAGTTGTTATAATCTGATAAGGAATATTTCCTTTAATTTTTTTGTTGTTTTATTTTTCAGTTTTCCCCCTGAGGGATTGCCACCTTATTGTGGTCTGGGGGGTTTGCCTGCCTCAGTGACCCTAAGAGCAGAAGCTTAGCCTTCAGGTGGGACACTTCAGTTGGACAGGTCTTAGGGTAGAGGCCGAACAAAGTGCAATTCAATTACATGATAAAAACCGTTATCCAGAGCACCACCACCCCACCCCTTTCCTTTTTTTTGTGAGACTCAGATGCGACTTTTATTTATTTATTTTTTGTCCTCATTATCTCACCGAGAACTGGGCCTGGAACACTCCAGTGATTTGTACTCTTCGGGTTCAAGTCCTACATAAACATGCTTAAATTAAAGCAAACAAAATAAAGATTTCCTCTTTGTATTGATTGTTTAAGTCTCTGGAAATATTTTTTTAAGGTATTCCCCTTACTTGATAGCACCTTACATACGTATACACTTGTCCCATTGTCAATGTAAATATGTTGATTAGTCAAATTAACTGCTGTGTTTTTTCACGGTGCCCAGGTGACAAATTGAAGGAAATAAATAAGCATTAACACATAATGCAGATGCTTCTAGGACACATGCTCATTGTACGATTTACTGAGCATGAAAACAATGTGACCCATAACCCTGTAGCATCAACAGTTTCATCATTTGTTTGGCCAATTTAGTGTGCTGCTAGTTTACCAGCTAATAGCACTGAAAACACACTGTCTCAGGATACAAATAGGATCTAACAGCTTTTCTGGAAAACCATTTTTATTCTGCCAGTTAGTAATTTAATGAAAATACCTTTCTCTGCATTATGAGACTGGAGAGACAAATGTTCCCACGAAAAAATCTCATTAAGTATGAACTCTGTTACTTTAGTTGGAGTGTGTCTAATAGCACTTACTGAACTATACTAACACTAATGGTAGACGGGTATTTACAAGCTTACCAGAGGTACACATCTCTGGGGAAAATCTGTTTAAAGGATGTTAGTGTTAAAAATTGTAGGTAAACTGATGTTTAGGAGAAATACATTCTTGAGAGGAAATGAAGAACAAAAATGAAAAAGAGGATTACTTGTCTAGTGTTCATATACAGGAAGTGAGCAAACGGGTTACTGTAAACTATGAGCATGACCATGAATCTGTGTGCACTGACGAAAGTCTGAGGAGTTGTTATTTTTAATCTCATATTTGTAGATGTGCATTTTTTTTTCAAAATACACCAGAATTGCACAACCTTTTCACCTTGGCTACAGTTTTTTCTTCACTGAAACAAAACAGCATACGAAAGAATTTAAATAATTTCTGAAGAAATCCGCTCACTCTTCTGGCTGCTGATGTTTTAAAGTATTATAGAATCTTAATGTGTTGATCTCAGGAAGTTATTGTTTTAGATCTTGCTTTACGTTAGATCCAATAATTAGTTGGAACTTCGCACAAAAGTTTCATTTGCGCAAATGACTTTAATTCAGATGCCAAAACTCAACATAGTCATGGAGTTTGATTTGGACAAATCTCCTAACTAACGTACTATTATTACAATAAACTAACTTTGTGGGTTATTTCCCACTCTTTCTGTCAGACTTCCACTTCACTCACGTTTGGGCTGACTGTCCAGTGTCATGTTGATGTTGTCAGTGGAGCTTCCCAGACTATTGTAGGCCTCCACAGTCACCGTGTGGAGCTCCTGGTTCCACTCAAAGCTGTAGGAGGACACGATCTCGATCTGCTCCCTAATCACAGCACCGTTTGAAGTCTGGTGCTGAACTATAAATCCATCCACACAGTAGGAGTTCCCTGACATTGGAATTTGCTGCAAAACAACGTATAATGTTTAAGCCTTTTTGGTGATATACCTTAAAAGATAGGGCTGGTGACATTATACAATGTTACTGTCAACAAACTCAACCAACAATGAGTTTGTCCATCTAGCAATGATGTTTTATTTTACCTCAAATAGCAGAGTGACATTGGTCTGGTTTCTGTATGGATCTTCGTGGAGAATCCTCCAGAAATCAGGGCCACGCTCAGGAGCTGGGAAGGAGGCAGAAAATTAAAACACATAACGGCTCTTACCTCTCTATTTCTCTTGGTGATAGGTTACCTTAGACATCAACCTGCATGTGTCATTGTCACCGCTTACTGTTTGAAATTTTGATCAAGACTGAAATTATTGGGGTTTTACCTCTGCTGTTTTGTGGGCTGGAGTAGACAGAGTCACTCCAGTCACTCCAGTAGCCAGTGCCGTTGATGTTCATGCAACGTGCTTGCACAACATACACGCGGCACATGTTGGGCACCACAACCTCTGCCCATGGAACTCGCACTGGACTTTGGACCTGCAGAATAAAATAAATAAAAATATGAATATGATTAATAGAAAGTATCATCTGCAGAACACGTCTGTTTCTTCTATCATGGAAAAATAAGACGATTTCCTCATTTTTACTATTATTTGAGTGAATGTTGGTCATAGGAAATTAATTTGGTATGCACCCAATCTCCAGGAGAATTTTTCAATTAGAGGAAAGGAATATGTATCAGCTCATGTCAAACAGTCCATGTCCATCCATGTAAACCTAGCCCAGTTTTTTTTAAATAAAATAACAATAAATAGAGTTGGTAGGGCTCTGCTGTAATGATCCTGTTTTCTAATTTCCCAATAATTAACATGCTACTATATTTAGATAAATTGTTTCACAGAAAGGGTAAAAGTTTTTAATCAAAATCTGAGGTCATTAAACCAACAAAATAACAAGCTCACCTTCCAATCCGGCTGGGCTCTGACAGTAGACGGTGAGTGGTACCGAAACTGGCACTGGAGTCCCTCAACTGGCAGAGATGGAGGCTCCCAAGTAACCATCAGGACTCCGCTACTCTGGCTCACTGCCTTTACATTTATGGGTGTATGGGGTTTTACTGCAGGAGAAAATTTATATTTAGAATTTTCACAAAGAAAATGCACTTGCTTTAAAGGTTAGAAATATTAAGCCAATACAGGCAATCAAGTGTTGTTGTTAGCTGTCAAATGTTACAAGGATCTGTCCTACTTACCATAATCTATAGGTGACAGGTAGATGGGTTTGGACCTGACAGGGCCCAGCCGAGACGGCATCTCCAACCACAGCTTGTAGCAGTTCATCCTGAGAGGCTGGATGGTGCAGCTTTTCTGCCTGGATTGAACCTGAAGGCATGCAGGCCCCATCTCCCCGACTTTCTCACCCACTCTCTCCCTCTCCTCCATCACATCACATGGCAGGTCAGCCCACCTAGCATGAAAACAAATACAAAGAAATTAATGAAGAACTTTTGTCATGTTATGTTTGGTTGCAACTCATCCTTCTCCATTTTCTCTCAATATTTCAGACACGAAATAGCAGCCATTAAACGTTATTCCTGTTAAGATCTGGGTGCTAACACTATTCTTTGTCAGAGCTGCTTGTTAGAGGACCGAACCTTTGGCCACACCTTTCCAACATCGGCTTATCGAGGATTCATCCATGCAATTATTTCTGTAGGTTTCTCAAACTGATAATTCAACATTCAACCTCACTTTATGCTCAAGACAGGTCAGCTGTGTGAAGACAAGAAAGGATCTAAGGTTTTAAATTCTCTTATTATTATTGTTATTTTCATTGTTCACACAACTATTTGTGGCACTATTCCTGTGAGGAACTGCCACACTGAATGTCTTCCAGGAAAGGTAAAAAGTGATGGAAAATGTGTGGCATAATGACACAATGATCACATTTTACCACTTTCTACAATGACCTTCCAGTGGGACCATTTGGAGAACTCTAAATGCTGATTTCCAGCATGGTCTGCAAACACCTCATCCATGCTAGTTCTGTCAGGCGAAACCCAAACCTTATTCCTCATCATGTCTATCAGTTGTGATTACAATAAACACATGGCTAATCCCTGATTAGTGGAAAACCACATATGCACCGACACTGTAAAACTTTAAAAGTTTGGATAATTTACCATTAGTTTCTTTTTTTCTAATTAACCTAGAATATTAACTACAACCTGTGACTGCTTCTGTTTCCTGCCCTGTTGGACTTCTTTTTAGCAATGAGCTTGTGAGTCCAATATTATTATTGCTAAAGCTATGAACAAGTCCCAAGTTCCAATTAGCTGAATTATACCTAAAATTAAACCTACTACAATCACGAATTTCCTTAATGTACTTTTCGTTCTCTATTAAATTTAAAATACCTTACAAACAGGCAAGAGGGAGAACTGGAGAACTCAGTTGTGATATTGCCCAAGAGGTCTCTGTAGCACAGCAGCAGCAGCTGGTGACACAGTTGTGGTTTGACCTTCATATTTTAAAGTCTAGAAACTTGGCACAGCTCAGAGGTCAAAATCACAACACTAATACTATTGATTTATCATTTACAGTATCACTTAACACTGAGCAGGGTTGGGCACAAGTATTTCCGGAGTGTTGTGTGGTACACTGTGTTAAACTACTAGATTTTCAACACCCAGAGCACGGGGTGTTGATTAAAGGTTTTAACAAGGCCACAGATTGAAAAGGCACCGCATTACAATACCTGGGTCATTATAAGGAGTTAATGGGGTGATGTTCTTGTCTGTCTGTACATGTACTTTACACTAGATGTTTTTTACACACTAAAAACACTAATATTCATTTATCATCTCTTTTAATGTGGGGCAATAAAGCTCATCTTGGTATGATGATTCAGAGTTGTTGATTCTCACACACATTTAACCCCATGACTCACACAAACAGACACGTTTCATACTAGTCACATTTGCTGCTTGTGTTTACTACTTCCTTGTTTCATTGATTTGTGTCATCAGTCTGTGTCATAACAAAGCCATAGACTGTCTAGGTATTCAAACACACTTTACATATGGGTAATGCTGTTTTACCTGTATCGAAATTTGGGTTTAGTCCACTGTGTATTTTTCCAGCTGCACTCCATAGCATCGATATCACCATTGGTTTCACATTTTATATCAATAAAAGCTCCTGAAAAACGCAAGAGACAAGAAAAACAAAAACTTCACCCGAGAATAGTTTCTGAACAAACAAACCCAAACACATTTTTCACTGGGGGAAAAATCTCAAGAAGAGCAGTGTGTAATACGTATCTTTGTTGCTACAAAAACTCACCCTCCACATAAATCTGGCTGTAGGGGATGGTCCACTCCTGAGTACACTGCAGCAGGTCATACATCCGAGTCTCTGAGGGGTGCACTGTGATCTGACTGACCTGGTTTACGTAAAGAAATCTATGAACTTGCTTCTCTAAAAATACACAGGGAAGTCATTCAGCTTTTTGGAAATGGTCCCACTTACCCACTGATTGACTGGGTGGTACTGGCTAGGAGGAAGTGGCTGTTGGAAATTGAGCACCCACATGGCCGTGCTGGCGTTGATGCTGTGGTCATTGAACACACAGTGCACCGTAACTTTCTCCCCTGCTCGTGCCACCACTTTTTCAGGGATGTAGCTCACCGCTGCACACACATGAGAAAAGAAAATATGATATGATGTGGGATGTTGTGCAAAGAAAACGTGTGACAACCAGCATCTCTCTTATACTTGCAGCTTTTATACTTTTCATAGAATCTTTTTTTTTTCCAGTAACGGACAAGAAGTTAAATGAATGTCACAAACAATAAGGGGAACTAAAACAAAGACTTCAGTCGAACAAACATCTGAGTCATTCTCATTCATCCGCAATCTTAATTTTACGAAACAAAAAGTCTTGTTCAGGGACATGGAACTTTTTTTGTTGTAGTTTTTCAGAGGGTCTAAAATGAGTTCAGTATGAAGGCACGGGGGTCGTTATCTAACCACCTACACAGAAGAACCAACTAAAACATTTGTGTCGACGCAGCTCAGTGACTCA
>JAUBNQ010000020.1:19132070-19144802 GCA_032353495.1 Ctenopoma kingsleyae
GACAGAAGATAAGGATTCAAAAAGAAAAAGTTAAAAACAAGATTTTGTGAAATAAGAACATTTGCAGCACTTACAGTAACTTCAAGTGAACAAACATTTTCACTACATACCACGCTCTCACAAATTATAAAATGTTTTTAACCCTCAGGCGTCAGCTTAATTTACCACCCTCTTGTATCGCTGGGGACAAAAATGTCCATAGTGATGCCTGAGGGTTAAATATTTCTGATTCATGCTTTTGCAGCATTATTATCTTTTGTAAATTCATGACTTATATTTGAAGAGGGGAAGTTCATAGCAGAGCAGGAAGAGAGCGCTGGGCCGAGCAGAGTATGTTAGCGCTAGCTCAAGTTTCATATTGTAGCAAAAAAAAAATAGTGAAAATTAGAAACTAGGGGTTAACCAAGTCAGTTCTGTGCTATCAGAGTTAGCACTGTTTGAACAACAGGTTTATCCAAAACATGGGAAAAGTGCCAAAGGAAATGCCAAAAGCTAAGTTCTCACTGTTCACAAAAGAACTATTGTCCCAGCTATTGGCCTGCAGCCATCATCTGAGGCTCTTATGACTTTAATATTCAATGCTGAGTGAAATACAAACTCCACTCACAGGACAGAGTGTATTTGTATAACGGACAACTGTTAAAAGGTAAAATTGTCTTCCTGAACTCCACCAAAACCACCACATCTTTCCACTGGACTATTTCTTTGTCAGGTCTGTGCCTGCGTTATAATGGAAAACTTCTACATGTCTGGAACATATCTGAGCATTTAAAAAGGAAGGGAACTTCTTGTATTTTCATGAGACGACAGTATTTTTCCACTGTTCGGTGGCTGTCTACAGAGAAGGGTTTCTATTGCAAAGCTGCACAAGACACAGCACATGCCAAATGTCCACGCGTGTGAGAGAGAGCCCATCCACTGAAGGTGGCATGTGTATAAACCACCATACACCAAAAAAACAATGAAATTGTTCTTTTACAATATACAGCATTCCCCACTAGTCTTTCCATACGCTGTGGACTTCCAAAAGATTAATGAGTACAATTAACTGGCATACAAATTAATTTACTTAATATTGAAGCTCTTCACTGTTTTTTTTCTCACTTGTCTACGTCTGTTTGTCTAAAGGAGATTGCCTGTGTTTCGCAACACAACTGGAGCTCAAGTGAGGTCATGTGTGCACTTATGACACAATAAACCCACCCAGTCTAAAAACTGGGTGTGTGTGTGAAGAAAAACAGCCTGAATTTGCAATCCTCTGGTCTCACAGGAATTAACAAGGCCGCAGCAGCTTATTGACTTAATAGGTCCTATTAAGGGCCATATCAGCTGGCAAAACCACTGGCCAGGAAAACACAAAGAGCTGTGTTTTGGGGGTCTGCTGGTGCATACTATGTGAACAACACATAATCATTAATACCAGATGTCAGTGGATAACATCTGGCAGTGACACCAGCAAGACTCAAACCCAAAACAGGGTGATAATCAGCATTCGAGACAAAAGTAAAGGGCCTGAGGGATGGGATGAGCATTTCTTATTCATCTTGTGGTTCTTTCTTTTTTTTCCAGCTCCCTCTCTCTTTCTTTCTTTCTTTCTTTCTCTCTCTCTCCGTCTTACACATACTCTGACATGAACACCCATCAATGCACAGTCTGCAGCAGTGTGTGCACTATGATGTGATAAAATGACAGCACTCTGTTGACTGTATGTTGGTTCTCTGTGCTGCCATAACCACATCATCAAAGCATAACGGAGTCCCTCATAAAACCGCAATCACAGTCTCACCCTGGGATACAATCTACACACACACACATGCTCACTCATACATTCACCTTTTGTCACTTATTCCACACAAACTAGATTATGCGCTCATACACTCACACAACTGTCCTCTCACTTTCTCCTTTCAGAGACAAGTGGGGTTATAAAGCAGTGTTTCTCTACCTTCTATCTTCCCAGGCTGAAAACAAACATGGAAAGGATTAGAGAGAAAGGCTGAAAGAGAGAAAGTGCTGAGGTGTCCCAAAGCCAAGCTTGTGCGTCATCAGATTTCATTATCTAAAACCTAGTGAGCCATCTCTGTCCACCCAGCAGCTCGAGGCTGTGCTAGTGCTGCTGTCACCGTGTCACCTACTTTTATTTCTTTAAAAACAATTAGGTTTTGAAGAAGATGTAAGTAATTTTTCTGCTGCTTTGGCAAACCATCAGGCATCCACAAGGATGAAGGAGAAAATTGTCACTGAAGTATTTTGACTAGATTTCACATACGTAGATTCAAACAGCCCATCTTTAGCTTGTCCTAACCTGTCCTTAGAATATCATAACTGTTCTTAGAATTAGATTTTTTTTTTACTGTTAAAGGGTTTATTTGACCAACACCACCAACACTAAACCTACATCCATGTACTGTAAATATACTGGACAGCAACTGGTGCTCATATCAGTAGTAAATGTTTGAAAAATAAATGTCTTTTAAGATTGTTTCTAAAATGTCTGTGGGGTTACCAAATCACTGGGAGTCTCACATTTTTATGTAATGCCACCAGTTCCTCAACCACCCACTTGAGTCGGTGCATGGTGTGATGTGTTTATTAAGCGCCCACTCACGCTAAAAATCAGTCAGCAGCAGGCAATAATATTCACGCGGCTCTCTCTTTGAGTCATACCTTTATCTCTGCCATGTCTCACAGCCTCCTCTTAACAGTGGAGAGAGCATCGGTTTGACACCTTGAGTTATTCCAACACAACACTTATTTTTCTAAATGAAAGCTGAGGTTATAAAACTGGCGTGCAAGAGTCATTGGAGTGGTGTTTTTTTTAATAGAAGCATTTTCTTTTTTTTTATTAAACTCCCTTTGCTGGGGCAATAGAATCAGAAATATTGTTTTGTTTATTTTGCATTTTGATGTCTTCTGAGAAAACATTGCATGTATAGATAGTTTGAGCAGATGTTTTGCAGCCAAAAGATATTTGACATCTGTAAATTATGGCCAGTTTGTGTATTTTCTTGTCAATTAAACTGCTTCTTCATACAGTAGCAGCAGTTTAGTGACTGAGAGCTGAACATTCACATTTGTTAACACTGAAACGTGTGATTTAAAAGAATAACAGCACCAACACAAAGCATTCAGGTGGCAGTAGCTCAGTTGGTCCATCCACAAACCCCAGAGTCAGTGGTTGGTTCTTGGTTCCTCCTGGCTACATGTTAAGCTGTTCTTGGAAAAGAACCAGAAAACCCATAGTAGTGCCAAAGGTTATGAACAAAGTAAATCATCATTATTATTAAAATGTGTGGGAGTGTTGGACAGAGCTGTCTCCTCACACCAGTTGCCAGGCAGATGACACTGAATGCACACAAATGAACAAGAGACAAGCACAACATTAAACTACAAGTTCTGCACTTTATGTTAAGTTACTTAGCTAATTTAAACATTTTTTGTTGTTTGCTGTTTTTTGTTATGCATTTCTGTCTATAAGTACCACAGCCAACATTAACCACATTATGCTGAAAACTAATGCCCACTGCTGTGAAAGCACACACTCTGGAGATGGAATTATATTTTCCAGGTCACAATAACATACTGCTCTATTTAACAGATAATGTATAAATCTTTGTAGGAACTGTTCTTCCTTGTTGCAGCTGATCAGTTGTCAGTTAAAACTTACAGCCAGCAGCTGTAGATTATGAAGTAAGAAAGTGCCTGTTCGAAGGAAAATTTGACTTAACTTAAATTTTATCTCTAATGGCCTAAATTGCCATTGTTATTATTTAGTAAAGTAAAGTTCATCTTCTGTTTCCAAAAAAGTCTTGAGTTTCCTGAATGGTTTTTGTCTTGCTGTCTATTCCTGCCACATTAATGGAGTCTGACCTTTGTAGCAACACAGATCCAGCATTCGGTCAGAATCCTGTGCATATGTTTGTGTGCGAAAATAAGGTGCATGATGTGTTATGTTCTATAATCACACAGTTATCAGAAGGTAACGAGAGTGAGAGGAACAGTGAAGAGTGCTTGTATATGGTGGATAGAGGTAAACAATAAAGAGGGCAGCCATAATGACATAAAATGGAAAAAGTGGAGAGGAAGTGGCACACTAAATGAACCAAAGTGGATGATTTCATTTCACTGGAAGTCCATGATGTAGATATTTTCCAGTACATCCACAGATAACATGACATGGCATGAATCAAGTCTTCCTAGAAACTAACTATTTAAACTATTGTACACCTAAAGCCATCATTGCTATCACAAACTGTAAAACAAGTCCAGAAAAGAAGTTTGTTGACAGACCCAGAGCTCCAGAACATTGTGCTTATTATGTGCTAATCAGGCCCATGCATGGTATAAATTTCAGCTGGTGATTCACAAGAGGGCAAAGACACTGACAGACAGGGAGTGGGTTGGAATTGGCATCATGCACAGAAACACAAAACTAATGTACAGTATCCAACTTACACATGTGACATGTGTTGAGGTTCATGCAATTTTAGAATCCAGCAAAGTCTCTGTAATACCTAAAACCTAAGAACCTGGGTCACCGTGACCCAGGGTTCAGGTAAATGAAATTGCTCTTTGTAGTGGGTCCAGTGGGTCCAATGGACTAATGCAGAAAGTTTCCAATATAACTAGTACTGGTAGTCTAATGGAGAAACATTTTAATAAGTCATTTTATTTGTTCTATGTAAAGAATATTTAAAGGAAACGTTTGACTTTTTATGGAAATACATTTGCCTGTGCAGAAAGTTTGAAGCTCATGAAATCAGCCGCCTAACCAAAGCTGGCCTACCACCTAAACAAGATATAAGATTTTCATAAGTGAGCTTTATAAATTCTGGTAGACAGATGTAGTTTCCTTTTGGCAGCTAGCCAGGGTAGCAGTTTCTCCATGTTTACAGCCTTTATGCTGAGGAGTGTGTTTTAATGCACATCAGAGTGTACTTTAAATAACAAGAGTCTTATCTACTGTAAGTAAGTGTATTTCTCAAATGTCAAATGTCTTCTGGTAAATATACCCAGAATAATAGCACAGGGTTGAAAAATCATCTACACTTTTCTCTCCTGTGTAAATTTAGCCCTTGAAGTCCAACTGAGCAAACAGTGCTGTACAGAAGTCCCTTGTCACCATGGAAACTCTTTAACCAAATGACCCATCAGCCAGCTAAATGCTGCCTGCAAAATGACCAGGACTGTTAGCTCTGACACAGATTGGAAAACAGGAGTCTGAACCTCTGATCACCTAGTACTGGACTCTCGATTGAAGCTAGTGTGGCCAACCTTTGCCTGAGGCTCATCTGAAATGTGTCTGTGACCAAAGCACCTGGTGTCAGGTTGTTTGTGAAGCCTCAGACATCAGACTGAACAAGGGAACAGTTGTGAAAAAACTTACCACTTCACTGAGTTCACACATAGAACTGAAATAAAGCACATATGAAAAGGAAGTATTTATGTTTTATTCCTTTGGCAAGGATGTCATAAATGTCATGTTGTCCACTCCTAAATGGAGTTGAATCAGGTAGCGGGAGTTAATATGGCCATAACAATTTACCTTTAAGGCTGAATATGCTGGCAGACTGAAGATGAACCAGAAGAAGCTGAATTACTGTTTCATAAAACCTCAAAGTGACATTTTTACATTTAAAGTACAGGAAAACATACAACTCTGATCTCTGTGATTCCTGCTGTACTGCCTCATTACAAACAAATGGATAAATATGGAGATGGAGAAACAATTTTATCAAAACATCCTAACAAAGAGATTGTGAAACACAGAAGAAATAAAGACTGAAGACCTGCACAATAGGCAAGCAAACAACTGTCAAATGAGGTTTGATTCCATGTGAGCAGCTTGTGTAGGGTCATACGTCTCAATATATATGTTCTAAAAAGAAAAAAGTACTCACCAGCTGCCGTGCACCAGCAGATCTCCAAAAGCACAACGTGAAAAGTAAAGTTTCAGCTGATATCCTACTGGTAGCAGACTGGAAACTGACATTTTGAAGCCCAACAGACGGACTGCTTTAGCAGTGTGTGTCTCTGGGCATGAAGGGCTATTTCTGATGTACGGTGTCAGAATACACACCGCTCATAACAGCACGCAGAGACCAGCATGTGCATGCATGAGTTTGAACTAATCTGCGTATCTGCAGGTGTGTGTACGCTGCAAATGTAGAAGGCAGGAGGATTTGATTTTTCTGGATTAAAGCCAACTCTATTTTTGCGTGCATGTACTGTACATGGACTGGAGGTCTGTATATTTGTAGCTGTGGGCACAAAGGGATTTAACACAGAGCTTTGTGACATGCCTATCTTCTGTCAGTGGTCACTTGAAAATTTCCACACTAGTCAAAGTGCAGAGGGGTTTTCTGTGCACCTGTGTGTGTATTTGTTTATGTGCACCTTCTGTGACAAATGATATGTGATCCCATAATTCCTCACTCCACACTCCAGCCAAAAGCTGCCTTTGGGGTACAATTCAGCACTCTCCCTGACCTGCATGAACAAGCTCTGGGATACAGACTGGCTTTATCAGGGAAATGAGGTAAATGAAAAAAAAAAAAAACTCAGCATGTTATACTGTTTTAAATACAAAAAGAAACCCTGCTTGTTTGGGGTCGAGTGTCCCAACATGAAACATTCGGTTTGTTCTTCTGGTTAGTGGGTTTGCAACTATTGCTTTTACTTATGCTGCTAGATTTCTCAGTTTGGTGGAGACCACATAAAGTTAGAGAGTGAATATTGAACTTGAGTCCATGATTAATCCATCCATTTTCTTAACTGCTTGTCCTCGTAAGGGTCAGGTGATTAATGTTGCTCCAAAAAAAAAAAAATTTTTATGCAGGTTTAAATGTGAAAGTTAAGCTTTCATTTTACCAACCAAGCTGCCACCACACTCATATAGCATGAAAACCAGATTGATCCCAAATAAGAGAGCTTGAGAGCAAATGGCAACATCCCCTAACAACAGCCATCCTATTTTAGCATTTAGGTGCCTGTAAAACATATTATAACAATTCTATTGTTATTTTCCATCACAGCTGCCGTTTCATATAAGCCAAGCGTGAGGCAGGACCAAAGTGGGGTTACTATTTTTAACCTGCCAGTAAGAAAGCAAAAGACTGCAGACTCAGAGATTCACCTCCATGATGATCATTGGTACTGTTTTAATTCTCTTGGAGAAACTCTCTCCATGATACCTGAATTTGAAAACATCACTTTATACACATTATACACATTTTGTATTCATATCCAAAATCAAAAAGCGCAATTTCTTTTACATTTTAAAGTTTTTCTACACTATAAAAAAGTATGGATGTTTACGTTTCTACATCAGGCCTCTGGTGTGACATATGAAGACCTCTTCTCCTCAGTAAAGGAGCAAAACTGTTCTGTGTCATGACATGCAAAATGTACATTCCTATTCATGCACACACACACACACACACACACACACACACACACACACACAGCATGTGTGCACATACCACAACAGCACTATCCTGTCTTCTTATTGCATCATTACATGGAGTAAAATTCTCTGACAAGTCAGTGCATGTAGTGAGGGGAGTTTAATTAATATAAGATTGGGAAATTGGAGCACGTCACTGTGTCAAACATGTCACAACTCTAAAAGGATGGCAGAAGAAGTCTACTGCGTGGAAATAGGGTGTGACCATTAATCAAGCTAATCTCTGCCATCATACTTCATGTACTATAGACATAAAATTCATGTTTTTAATCTGTGATAACCTACATAAAGGAGTCCTTCTGCTCTGTAATGGCTACATTTTATTCACAAGAGAATGGTCTTTTTTCAGTCCTACATTTTGGTCAAGACTAAAACATTGCAACAGTTCCTACACATAGGTCCATGATAGAATAAATAAATCCTAATGACTTTTATGATCTCTGGCTTTGAGTGAAACATCTTATTCACTTTATTTTGTCCTATCTATTTTTAATACTAATAAACCGGCACCAAAGTGTATATTTTCTCAAAATGATCCACTGCTGCTGTTTTGGATGTTGTACAGTGTGCACACTTTCCACAGCACTTTCCAAACAAATTAACAATCAACAAATGAAAGTGGTTTTTTTTTTATTATTGTGATGGCCATTCATTAGAAAAATGTTTGTTTTATGTTCATGGTGAGTTCCCAGCCTGGAGGAGTAGAATCTCTGGAGACATGAACATTTCCTAGCTGATTGTAAGATAACAACAGTACAGTACATGGTGTGCTTACTTTACAGTCAACTCAAAATTTAGCCTTTTTTAAATCATACATTTAATGTATTCAGTGTATAGTTTTTCAAACAATCCACTTTACATTAGGTTCCAGCAGGAGGTCTTTTATCAGGTGATGACTTTCACAATGTGTTTTTGTGGGAAAACTGATAGTAATGCTGGACATGGTGCAAGACATTATTTATTATTATTATTTATCTTATTTTCACAGTCACACACACACACACATTCTCTGGGGCAACTGACTACTTGCAAAACAATGTTCTCTTGGTTAAATACCACCTGTTATGAACCCTTTCCATGTGAACTTTGAAACTTTATTTGAAACAAAGTTAATGCAACATGATCAAAAACAGTCAGTCTTTAGCTTGACTGTCAGATTTTATTTAATCAGATAATTAAATCTAATGGAGGAAGACAACTCTATGTCCTTACATGTTCATTCTTGTGCACAGTGGATTGATTAAATAAAACATTTATCATATATATCCACCCTTACAGCAAAAATGCTCTTTAAAACTATATTTGACTATTTGTGAGGATGTAATTTGTCAGTGCTAATCAGATACAAATACACATAAAATACATTAAATACAATACTGTTTATATCAGACTGTACTAGGAAATCGGTAAAATCCAATCATTACACAAAATATAGTGTTTGTGGTTTATGAGGCCATACTTTTTTTCTTAGGAGGGTTGCAAAGATGAAATCAAGATGTTTTTTTAGTGAGCAGACAGAAGAAATTTTATATGAGTCTATAAGTCTGAGTCAGTTTTAGTTGTGTACCTGAAGGCAATGGGAGGGGTATGAAGAATCTATTTTTAAAGTCAACATATTTGCAGTGTAATGCTGTGAATGCTCTTTTTCCATCTAACAGTCTTTTGTTCATGAGTTTCTTCAAAAAGATTCAGGCTGTGAGAAAGATGTAATTTAATTTAGCTTTAATAAAACACAAAACACCATTAGGGATATTTCTGAAGTCGGTGTGTTGAAAATCAAGTTTGCTTCTCGCCAACTAGAGAATATGAGAAGTATATATAGACTCCATAGAAAATTGAGGATTTTCAAATGTTTCCAGTGACATTTAAGGAATGCATTCCTCAGTGTGCAAGTTCGATTATCACAGTCCAACTGTGCTCCAAAACAACACTCATGCAGTCCAAATAAAAGTAGTTTTACATGTGGTCAGAATCATCTAGACTCTCCAAATGTAACATCCTGGAGTAACTCCTGCAATTTCACATCATTCACATCACTTCATTTATCAGCAGTGATGACCTGATCCCTTTGTGGCACCATTTATGATCCGTAACATACACTGTATGTTCCCACTGGTGTCAAGATGTTTATTTGAAACTCTGTGTGTATGTGACAGCTTGACATCTACATGAGACATGTGCCTAATGGAGTGGGATATGAAAAATAAAGCCCTTGCTAATGGTCTACATCCATGAGTGCTGAATTGCTCTAAGGAAGTGCGTCAGCGCTGTCATCCGAGCTAGTTTGAGGAGGGAAAAACTGAAAAGTGCAGCAGTAACAATATTTTACAGTGAATCACTGATTGGGGGGTTATTTTCAATTACCTTAAATTTCCTTCTGAATAGTCAAACACTGACGCTGCAGTCCTGCTTTCTTGGATCTCATTCCAGAGAGAACACTTAGCAGCCCCCTAACTGTTCACAGAGGAGAGGAGTTTAGTATGAATGATAATAATAATGACATACTTTATTAATTCCCTTGGGGAAATTGTTCTTAGATAGCTTACAGGGTTTTGGTATCACTGATTCCATATGTTTTGTTTTGTTTTTTACGTTTTTTGAGATGTCTATGACTTGACAGAGGTTTCACTTACTAATTTGCAAATTTTAGTATGTACATGCTACACAGCATGCTGAGTTTACGAGAAAAAAAACAACCAAATATTAAGTTTTAAGTTTCATCACTAGTTAATAACGTTAGCATATTAACATTAGAACGATGGTCAAAAGATACTTTTTGGAATCAGACTAATTGACACCAATTTAACACATTTAACATGCTGAGGCAGAACCACCTTGTTACACTTTCCAAACTTTGACTGAGAAACGATGGGACACTTTTTTTCCAAGATGTTTATATATTCTTTTCCCATTAATCATTTCCTGATCATCTCAAGACCTCAAATATACAGAATCTGTCTCTTTGAAAGTGACGGGATTTGGAACCACGTAACGGTACAAAGTAGTTAAACTAACTTTAACTTGACTATAAAATCAGTATCAATCTAAAAAAAATGCAATATTTGATAAGATGTAAGTTGCGGGGTTAATTGCTGCAGAAGTACATTAACACTGATACTAAACACAACTTACTTATGTATTTCTACTCGAGCATGACTTGGAATGAATTACTTTTATTTGTATACATTTATTTTTGCCTTGTTATTGGTACTTTTACTGAGTATAACGTGTACCAAGGAGCACATAGCACTTGTAACTGAAAACTGCACATCATGTGTTGTGTGCTGCTTCCCTCTAGTGTCCAAAATGAGAAACACATCTCTGAGATTTATTAGATGCCAGAGAATATTGTTGTTAGAAATTACTGCCTCACTAAAACCTTAACACTCCCTGGGTGCATCCTCTTTAACACCCAGGCCATCTCTGTACAGCTATCAAATGAAGTAATAATGCATAAAACACTCAGGAAAACGAGACGCACAAAACCTGATAAATTCTGCTCCCCTTTAATGTTTTCTGTTTACTATTAATTTTTGTGCACTGCACTTGATCATTATATACATCCTGTAACTGTAAACAGAACTGAAAAGGAACACATGAACAGAGTTTTTACACAGTTTAGTAATACTTGAACAGCAGACAGGCAAACACATTAACATACAGTGTTCTGTATCCAAATCTGATCATTTCCATACGTACCACAACTTCAAACAACACACATCCACTGACTACAATATAGAGGTTAGCTTTTCTAACATAGCTGAAAGATCGCAAATAGAGTATTCAGTCAGCGAATGAGCGTATCAGGGTTATTTCACATGTAGGTCCTCAGTGTAAATAGAGCACAGAAGCACATACTGCACACCTGACAGAAAGCAGTCACCCCGAGATCAGAGTTCAACATTTTCAGCCTGAGATCCAGTGTCTGTTTAGAGGGGATCCATCTGAGCCGACACATTTTTTTCTGCTGTCTGCTGTGATCCATTCTGGGTCCCGAGAATGGGAGAGAGAGAGGTTATTTTATTTACCAATTATACCGTTTATCCCAGAGGTTGGTATTCAGTCCTCATCCTCAGCAGATGAACGAACCACAAGTGCAACAAAGGTCTAACAAGGATTAAAAACTATCTGAAACCATCAATCGTGTAAAAATCAAAATGTAGATAGAGAGCATGAAAACAATAACCATGAACTTAAACAGTTGATAAACATGTAAAGGAAAATATTCTGCTAAATTTACATCAGATAAAATGGATTTTAAAGACATTTTTTGAACTGATAACAGTTCATACCTTCGTCCATATATTAGTGAAGCTACAGAGACTGAGTTTATATCTCTTAGGTTACCCTAAAATGATTACAAACAGCACCAGCATCATGTACACCACTGAACAAAGGTTGATACTTGGAGCCACGTGTGCTGTACCTCACTGCTGATATGAAATGTCCGACATTACCTGTCCAGACAAGCTGCATGATGATGATAAATAAAAATGTCAGTGCTGTGACAAAAATGTAAATGTAAACGAAATACATCAAGTAATCAATGGAAAACGAAAACCTTTGCAATCACTGCAAATCAGTGGTGATGGCATCAGATTTATGTGGGACTTTGAGATATGGCCCATAAACCTTAGACTTTTCCTTCACACACATGACATGATGCAAAACAACAACCATGAAAATGAACAAAACTAAGTAATAAATAAATAACAATTGTTTCCCTTCAAAGCTGCATTGAGTAAAGTTGTCACTTTGTGCTTTCAGTGAAGCTCTCTCGCAAAAATACGTTACTGTATAAATGAGTATGCATGAGGCCTCAAGGTGCTTCGTGTAAGGACCTGTACATGTGCTGATCCTAAAATATACAACCTCCACTAACATGGAAACACACAAGGCTTATGTCACGCCCATGATAAGCCACTCTCCTACAGTACAACACCATTATGATCCAGCTGTCAGTTGATTAAGTGAGAAATCTTAATTTTAGCATCCTTTGAACCCATGTTGTTGTTTTTTTTAGTTTTTCATTTTCAGTTATCCTCTGCAAACTAAATTATAAGTCTAAGGAAGATGGAAGCTACCTCGTAATCAGAGTTGATGTTAAAAGTACTTTCATTCTCTTTCAAAATGCAATAAATGTTAAATCATACTAGCAAACAGCTGATTTTGGATGGAAACCCGGGTTGGTCTCAGTTCACTTTCACTCTAATCACTGAAAAACACACCATAACTAATATGTGTTTATGCTGCTGGGTTTTTTTTTT